>OY740792.1:29830551-29834525 GCA_963514005.1 Raja brachyura
GGCAAAATTAGAGCACATGTTATTGGGGGGGATGGGTGTCCTTGTACACCAGTCACTGAAAGTAAACATGCAAGTACAGCATGCAGTGAAAAAAAAGCTAATGGCATGTTGGCCTTCATAATGAGAGGATTTGAGTATAGGAGTAAAGAGGTCCTTTACAGGGCCCTTGTGAGACCACATCTGGAGTATTGTGTGCAATTTTGATCTATTGTGTATTGTGTTGCCATTTGTGTCCTAATTTGAGGAAGGACATCCATGCTATTGAGGCAGTACAGCGTAGGTTCACAAGGTTAATTGGGAAACCGGGAAAATGTGTGTTAATTTGGCGGAGCAAATAATGGAGAACTTAATAAAAAGAATTATTCAAATATAAATGAATATTGAAAACATCGTCTATGTTTACCTTTTGAAAAAAGTGTAAATCGATAATAAGATTTTCAAAACAAAAGTGTCAAATGAAAATCGAAATAACGGCAGAAATCCAGCGTTTAGATCGATCGCTGTCGAGAAACGAGGTCCGAATGACGGTTGGGGAAGAATGTTCTTGAAAAGGTTTCCAAGGCAACGCGAGCCGGCAATGTCCCACCAGTCACATGTCAACACAGGCTGCGGGGGGAGGGGCCAGGGCTGGGGCAAAGGCAGATGTAAATGAGATCCATTCCGATTGGCCATTTGTGAGGGATGGCATTGTGACATCACACAATGGAACGTGCTGGAACATCAGGCGGGGGGGGGGGGGGGGTGGGGGGGGCTGGGGCTGGGGCAAAGGCAGATGTAAATGAGATCCGTTCCGATTGGACATCTGTGAGCGTTGGGCATTGTGACATCACATGATGGAAGGTTTACCAAGATTCTATGGGTGAGAGCAGTTTGTTTTTCAAAAAATTGGGGGGGGGGAGAAGGATTTTATTAAGAACGGTGTACGTGACGACATCCAAACGTAACGGGGAGCACCTTTGGGAACGCACAAGCGTAACGTCTGGCCCGGTGGGAAAAACGGCGGCGTCTGAGGGTCCGGTTTTGGCGGAGCGCGAAATCAAAGGGCGGAGACGCGGCAGACGGTTGTCAGCAGACAGCCACACAGTTTTAATATATACTAGACCAAGTGCAGACCCGTTGGGTCTGTTCCCCCAACGTGTGGTTGCAGGGGGGAGGGAGGGAAGGGAGGAGGGGTGGGGGAGGGAGGGGGAGAGGTGGGGGATGGGGGAGAGAGAAGTGGAAGTGGGGAGGGAGGGTGAGAGGTGTAGGGGAGAGTGGCGGAAGTGGGAGAGAGAGAGGGGGAAGGAGGAGTGGTGGAAGAGGGAGAGAGTAGTAGAGGAAAGGGATGGGGGAGATAGGGAGGGAGGGGAGAGAGAGGGTGGGTGAGGGAGAGAGGTGGGGTGGGAGAGGGGTGGGGGAAGGGAGAGGTGGAAGAGTGGGGAGGGAGGGGGAGAGGGGTAGGGGAGTGGTGGAAGTTGGAGAGAGGGAAGAGAGAGTGGTGGGGGAGTGGTGGAAGAGGGAGAGAGGGGTATGGGGAAGGGGGTGGGAGGGACAGGGGTAGGGGGAAGGGGGCGGGGAGAGAGGGAAGGGGAAGGTGGAGAGAAGGAAGGGGGTGGGGGAGAGAGGGAAGGGGGTGGGAGGAGGAGGGGGTGAGGGGAGTAGAGAGGGGTGGGGGAAGAGGATGGGGGAAGAGGGGGAGATGAGAGCAGAGGGGTGGTGGAGAAGAGGGGAGGAAATGGACAGGTGGTGGGGAGAGGAGAGGGGGAGGAAGAGGGGGAGGGGAGGTGGAGAGAGAGTGGAGGGGGAGAGAGAGGAGAGGGAGAGAGTGGAAGGGGAGAGAGAGAAAGGGGAGGGAGAGTTGACTTTCCTGTCGAACTAAATAAAATAATAAGATTTTGAAAATGGAAAATAATTTAGATCGATCGCTGTTGAGAAACGAAGTCCGAATTACCGTTGGGGAAGAATGTTCTAGAAAAGGTTTCAAAGGCAACGCGAGCAAGCAATGTGCCCCCCAGTCACATGTGTGGGGGGATAGTGGTACAATGTCCCCCAGTCACATGTGTGGGGGATAGTGGTGCAGGGGGAGATGGAGCGGGGGAGAGAGGGGAAGGGGAGGAGCGGTGGGGAGGGGTTGAGAGAGGGTTCGGGGAGGGGGTGAGAGAGGGGTGGGGGAGGTGAGAGAGAGGGGTGGGAGAAGGGGAGAGGGGGAGGAGGGGGAAGGGGAGAGAGGGGGAAGAGTGTGGAGGGAGGGGGAGAGTGGTAGGGGGAGGAGGGAAGGGGGGGAGAGAAAGGGGTAGGGGATGGGGGGAGAGAAGTGGAAGAGTGGGGAGGGAGAGGGGTAGGGGGAGTGGTGGAAGTGGGAGAGAGGGACAGGGAGGGGGTTTTGGGGGAGTGGTAGAAGAGGGAGAGAGGGGTAGGGAAAAAAGGGTGGGGGAGAGGGAAGGGGGGTGTGGGAGAGAGGGGTGGGAGGAGGGGGGAGAGGGAGAGGGGTTAGGAGAGGGAGATGGAGAGGGGGGAGAGAGGTGTGAGAGGGGAGGGAGAGAGAGGTGTGGGAGAGGGGGGATGGGGGAGATGGGGTAGGGGAGGGAGAAGAGTGTGGAGGGAGGGGGAAGAGTGGGTGGGGGAGAGAGGGAATGAGGGTGGGGGGAGGGAAGGGGGGTGTGGGAGAGAGGGATAGGGTGGGAGGAGGAGGGGTGGGGGCAGTCCATCTATTCTCCACTCCCTATCACCCCCAATCCTCTTTCTCTATTCCCACACATGTGATCAAGCGCTTCCACACAGGCTGCTGGGGCCGGGGCTGGGGCAAAGGCAGATGTAAATGATATCCATTCCAATTTGACGTCTGTGAGGGATGGCATTGTGTCATCACACAATGGAACGTGCTGGAACATCAGGTGGGGGAGGGGGGGCTGGGCTGGGGCGAGGGCAGATGTAAATGAGATCCGTTCCGATTGGCCATCTGTGAGCATTGGGCATTGTGACATCACACGATGGAATGTTTACCAACATTCTATGGTTGAGAGCAGTTTCATTTGTTTAAGATTTTGAAATATTGGGGAGGGGGAAGGATTTTATTAAAAATGTGTACGTAACAATGTCTAAATGTAAAGAGGAGTGCATTACTGAATGTAAAAGCGTAATCTCTAGTCACACACTAAGCGGGGAAGGGGGAGAGAAGTGAAAGAGTAGGGAGGGAAGGGGAGAGGGGTAGGGGGAGTGGTGGAAGAGGGACAGAGGGGGAGGGGAGAAAGAGGGGAGGGGGTGAGGAAGGGAGGGAAGGAGGGATGGGGTGGGAGGAGGAGGGGGGAGGGGTGAGGAGAGGGATGGGGAAGGGTGAGAGAGGTGTGGGGGAGGGGGGAGGGAGGGGGGAGGGAGGGGAGGAGGGAGGTGGGGTAGGGGAGGGAGGGGGAAGAGTGTGAGGGAGGGGGAGAGGGGTGGGGGAGGGGGAGAGGGGAAAGAGTGGGGTGGTAGAGAGGGAGGGGGCGGGGTAGGGCAGCCAATCTATTCCCCACTCCCTATCACCCCCAATCCTCTTTCACTATTCCCACACACGTGATGAAGCACTTCGACACAGGCTGCTGTGTAAATAAAATTATCACTTGTTGAAAACAGCAGATCATATAAGCGCAAGGTTCTTAAACACAATTATGTGTTCAAAATGAATTAAATTGAAAATAATGATAACATTGAAAAACACGGCTGTGGAAAACGGCAAAGAAAATAACTACAGTTTAGAAACAGAAAAGCAAGGACCTCTTCAAAGTGGAGTAATGGAGTGCTTTGAATAAAGAGAGAATATTAAAAAACCGGGAAAATGTGTGTTAATTTGGCGGAGCAAATAATGGAGAACTTAATAAAACGAATTATTCAAATATAAATAAATATTGAAAACATCGTCTACGTTTACCTTTTGAAAAAGTGTAAATGGAAATAATAAGATTTTCAAAACAAACGTGTCAAATGAAAAATAAAAAAACGGCAGAAATCCAGCGTTT
>OY740792.1:29834725-30087225 GCA_963514005.1 Raja brachyura
CATTTAAAATTAAGAGTAGAAAGTTTTATTCTCAATACAGAGTCTTTTAAAT
This sequence comes from Raja brachyura, assembly GCA_963514005.1. The sequence continues at coordinate 29,834,778 of OY740792.1, forward strand.
TTTGTTGAGAATATTCAAGGATGAGATGGATACATCTTTATAGGAAAGCAGGCATATACAACTGACTATGGAATTACTGATGGTGCAAAAACAGCAGTTTATCTGCTACTTCTGTTTCTGTTCCTTTGCTTTATAATTAATATTGAGATTTTATGTGCTTCTCTCTATTGCGTTAGAAAACCCTATGCTGTTCTATTTTGTCCTTTTACCTATTTTATTAATAGTTATATCATACTTCCACATTTTATTACTTATCTGCTATACAAAATTTCTTAAGTATATACTATTAAACATTTATAAATACCTTTTTTGCTTATTTTCCAATCTTTGATAAGGGAACATAGATTCCCTTATGAATGTAGATACCTAATGGTGGACAAATACCATTGAGAATCTGTTCTACTCTGTTTCTAATGGCTTCTCATATCATGGCACATCATCACCAGGTTAAGTTATGCACTAATAATGTTTCCCAGGTTACATTAAGGGGCCCAATATAATCAAATGGTGCAAATCTTCCCTCAGAATTAGAAGCATAAAGTGCTGGAAATACTGATTGTAAAGTATTTCAGGCTGATTAAACATTATCACCCTGAAATGCTAATTCTGATTGTCTTCACAATGTGCCTGTGTCCTATAGTATCTATTTTGGTGCATGTTTCCAGCAACTGGAGGTTTTTGATTTTTTAATTCCATCATCTCTGCCTTACTCAGATCATCCATCAGAATATGTAGGAAAGAACTGCAGATGCTGGTTTAAATCGAAGCTAGACACAAAATGCTGGAGTGAACAGGAAAGAATGGGTGACGCTTCGGGTTGAGACCCTTCTTCAGACTCATTCCTTCTCTCCAGAGATGCTGCCTGACCCCCGAATTACTCCAGCATTTTCATAAACATACTTTATTAGCCAAGTATGTTTTGCAACGTACGAGGAATTTGATTTGCCGTACAGTTATACCAGTAAAAAGCAACAGAACACACAAAATAATTTTAACATTATCCTCCTCCACAGTGACTCATCCACAATCCTCACTACGATGGGAGGTGAAAAAAAAGTTCAATCTCTCCCTGCTTTGTCCTCCAGCGGTCAGGGGCCTCTAACCTTCCGTTGACGGGATGATCTTATACCAGTGGCTGGCAGCGGCCCCTCCTCACCGGGGAATTCAAGCTCCTGCATCGGGGGGGGGGGGGGGGGGGGGATTCTCAGCTCCCGCGTGTCGGGCGATCTACCCCGGGTCAGGGCTAGTCAAACCTTCTGCGATGTTGGAGCCTCCTGACTCGGTCTCTACCCGAGACTACGAGCTCCGCGATGTTGAAATCCGCAGGCCGCAGTTGGAGCGTCGATCCCAAGCACAGGCTCAGCCCCGATCTCCCCCCCCCCCCCCCCCACCCCACACATAACAAACCAGAGGACATTAACACATACTTTTTAAACACTAAAAATAACACGAAAAAAATGAATAGGACAGAGTGTAGACGAGGCTGCCTTTGGAAGCGCCACCCGGTGGAATCTCTGTGGAATTGTGTACCTTCGATTTAAACCAGCATCTGCAGTGCTTTCCTACACAACAGGGCTCTCACTTAACTTTTTTTCCCTGTTGCCAGCTGGGCAACCTTGACAGCTTTTTAGGTTGCCAAATGACAGTTTAGGTGGTCATTTAAGATGGTTTGCATGACGCGTGCGATAATGTGCTCGGACGAAGTGCGTAGTTACCAGTCGGAATTATGCTCAATGAAGCATTCACATATTATGTTCAAGAAGGAACCGCAGATGCTGGAAACTCGAAGGTAGACAAAAGTGCTGGAGAAACTCAGCGGGTACAGGAGCATCTATGGAGCGAAGGAAATAGGCAACTTTTCAGGTCGAAACCCAGCAGCCTGAAGAAGGGTTTTGGCCCGAAACGTTGCCTATTTCCTTCGCTCCATAGATGCTGCCGCATCCGCTGAGTTTCTCCAGCACTTTCGTCTACATTCATATTATTTCTGCTTCAAATAACTCACAAACTAAACCTATTCACCAATCAAGACAATGATATACACCACAATGACATGCAGCAAAATTATAATACAGTATCTCAACTCTTTTTACACATTGCAATTAAAGCAATTTCTATTAGTTCTTTCCACTTCCAAACAAAAATGTGGTTGGATTACTCAGTATATGATCAACCTGTGTCAATAAATCCTGGACCATGATAACATATATGCTTAACCATGCACACTACAGATTGATGCAAGCATGTTCTTTGTGAAGGACCGAAAATTATCATGACATGGCCTTAGCATGGGTCGTTATTGCTATTGGTGCAGGGTGGTGTGTGAATCAATGCGAGGTGAATAGATGGCGGGGGGGGGGGGGGATCGGGGGAGAAGGCAATCGGTGCGGAATGGATGGATAGAGGCAGGTGAATTAGTACGTGTTGGTTGGAGTATGTGAAATTATGAAGGGAGGGCATGGGGTATGTCAGTGGTATTGAATGGGGGGGCAGTACAGGATGAATGGGGGTAGACAAAAATGCTGGAGAAACTCCGTTGGAGTATCTATGGAGCTAAGGAAATAGGCAACGTTTCGGGTCGAGACCCTTCTTCATACTGTTTCCCCTCATTCTTCTTGAATGGGGGGGATCAATACAGGATGAATGGGGGGGGGGGGGGGGGGGGGAATCAGTACAGGATGCATGAGGGGACCAGTGCGGGATGCATGAGGGGACCAGTGCGGGATGCATGAGGGGACCAGTGCGGGATGCATGAGGGGACCAGTGCGGGATGCATGAGGGGACCAGTGCGGGATGCATGAGGGGACCAGTGCGGGATGCATGAGGGGACCAGTGCGGGATGCATGAGGGGACCAGTGCGGGATGCATGAGGGGACCAGTGCGGGATGCATGAGGGGACCAGTGCGGGATGCATGAGGGGACCAGTGCGGGATGCATGAGGGGACCAGTGCGGGATGCATGAGGGGACCAGTGCGGGATGCATGAGGGGACCAGTGCGGGATGCATGAGGGGACCAGTGCGGGATGCATGAGGGGACCAGTGCGGGATGCATGAGGGGACCAGTGCGGGATGCATGAGGGGACCAGTGCGGGATGCATGAGGGGACCAGTGCGGGATGCATGAGGGGACCAGTGCGGGATGCATGAGGGGACCAGTGCGGGATGCATGAGGGGACCAGTGCGGGATGCATGAGGGGACCAGTGCGGGATGCATGAGGGGACCAGTGCGGGATGCATGAGGGGACCAGTGCGGGATGCATGAGGGGACCAGTGCGGGATGCATGAGGGGACCAGTGCGGGATGCATGAGGGGACCAGTGCGGGATGCATGAGGGGACCAGTGCGGGATGCATGAGGGGACCAGTGCGGGATGCATGAGGGGACCAGTGCGGGATGCATGAGGGGACCAGTGCGGGATGCATGAGGGGACCAGTGCGGGATGCATGAGGGGACCAGTGCGGGATGCATGAGGGGACCAGTGCGGGATGCATGAGGGGACCAGTGCGGGATGCATGAGGGGACCAGTGCGGGATGCATGAGGGGACCAGTGCGGGATGCATGAGGGGACCAGTGCGGGATGCATGAGGGGACCAGTGCGGGATGCATGAGGGGACCAGTGCGGGATGCATGAGGGGACCAGTGCGGGATGCATGAGGGGACCAGTGCGGGATGCATGAGGGGACCAGTGCGGGATGCATGAGGGGACCAGTGCGGGATGCATGAGGGGACCAGTGCGGGATGCATGAGGGGACCAGTGCGGGATGCATGAGGGGACCAGTGCGGGATGCATGAGGGGACCAGTGCGGGATGCATGAGGGGACCAGTGCGGGATGCATGAGGGGACCAGTGCGGGATGCATGAGGGGACCAGTGCGGGATGCATGAGGGGACCAGTGCGGGATGCATGAGGGGACCAGTGCGGGATGCATGAGGGGACCAGTGCGGGATGCATGAGGGGACCAGTGCGGGATGCATGAGGGGACCAGTGCGGGATGCATGAGGGGACCAGTGCGGGATGCATGAGGGGACCAGTGCGGGATGCATGAGGGGACCAGTGCGGGATGCATGAGGGGACCAGTGCGGGATGCATGAGGGGACCAGTGCGGGATGCATGAGGGGACCAGTGCGGGATGCATGAGGGGACCAGTGCGGGATGCATGAGGGGACCAGTGCGGGATGCATGAGGGGACCAGTGCGGGATGCATGAGGGGACCAGTGCGGGATGCATGAGGGGACCAGTGCGGGATGCATGAGGGGACCAGTGCGGGATGCATGAGGGGACCAGTGCGGGATGCATGAGGGGACCAGTGCGGGATGCATGAGGGGACCAGTGCGGGATGCATGAGGGGACCAGTGCGGGATGCATGAGGGGACCAGTGCGGGATGCATGAGGGGACCAGTGCGGGATGCATGAGGGGACCAGTGCGGGATGCATGAGGGGACCAGTGCGGGATGCATGAGGGGACCAGTGCGGGATGCATGAGGGGACCAGTGCGGGATGCATGAGGGGACCAGTGCGGGATGCATGAGGGGACCAGTGCGGGATGCATGAGGGGACCAGTGCGGGATGCATGAGGGGACCAGTGCGGGATGCATGAGGGGACCAGTGCGGGATGCATGAGGGGACCAGTGCGGGATGCATGAGGGGACCAGTGCGGGATGCATGAGGGGACCAGTGCGGGATGCATGAGGGGACCAGTGCGGGATGCATGAGGGGACCAGTGCGGGATGCATGAGGGGACCAGTGCGGGATGCATGAGGGGACCAGTGCGGGATGCATGAGGGGACCAGTGCGGGATGCATGAGGGGACCAGTGCGGGATGCATGAGGGGACCAGTGCGGGATGCATGAGGGGACCAGTGCGGGATGCATGAGGGGACCAGTGCGGGATGCATGAGGGGACCAGTGCGGGATGCATGAGGGGACCAGTGCGGGATGCATGAGGGGACCAGTGCGGGATGCATGAGGGGACCAGTGCGGGATGCATGAGGGGACCAGTGCGGGATGCATGAGGGGACCAGTGCGGGATGCATGAGGGGACCAGTGCGGGATGCATGAGGGGACCAGTGCGGGATGCATGAGGGGACCAGTGCGGGATGCATGAGGGGACCAGTGCGGGATGCATGAGGGGACCAGTGCGGGATGCATGAGGGGACCAGTGCGGGATGCATGAGGGGACCAGTGCGGGATGCATGAGGGGACCAGTGCGGGATGCATGAGGGGACCAGTGCGGGATGCATGAGGGGACCAGTGCGGGATGCATGAGGGGACCAGTGCGGGATGCATGAGGGGACCAGTGCGGGATGCATGAGGGGACCAGTGCGGGATGCATGAGGGGACCAGTGCGGGATGCATGAGGGGACCAGTGCGGGATGCATGAGGGGACCAGTGCGGGATGCATGAGGGGACCAGTGCGGGATGCATGAGGGGACCAGTGCGGGATGCATGAGGGGACCAGTGCGGGATGCATGAGGGGACCAGTGCGGGATGCATGAGGGGACCAGTGCGGGATGCATGAGGGGACCAGTGCGGGATGCATGAGGGGACCAGTGCGGGATGCATGAGGGGACCAGTGCGGGATGCATGAGGGGACCAGTGCGGGATGCATGAGGGGACCAGTGCGGGATGCATGAGGGGACCAGTGCGGGATGCATGAGGGGACCAGTGCGGGATGCATGAGGGGACCAGTGCGGGATGCATGAGGGGACCAGTGCGGGATGCATGAGGGGACCAGTGCGGGATGCATGAGGGGACCAGTGCGGGATGCATGAGGGGACCAGTGCGGGATGCATGAGGGGACCAGTGCGGGATGCATGAGGGGACCAGTGCGGGATGCATGAGGGGACCAGTGCGGGATGCATGAGGGGACCAGTGCGGGATGCATGAGGGGACCAGTGCGGGATGCATGAGGGGACCAGTGCGGGATGCATGAGGGGACCAGTGCGGGATGCATGAGGGGACCAGTGCGGGATGCATGAGGGGACCAGTGCGGGATGCATGAGGGGACCAGTGCGGGATGCATGAGGGGACCAGTGCGGGATGCATGAGGGGACCAGTGCGGGATGCATGAGGGGACCAGTGCGGGATGCATGAGGGGACCAGTGCGGGATGCATGAGGGGACCAGTGCGGGATGCATGAGGGGACCAGTGCGGGATGCATGAGGGGACCAGTGCGGGATGCATGAGGGGACCAGTGCGGGATGCATGAGGGGACCAGTGCGGGATGCATGAGGGGACCAGTGCGGGATGCATGAGGGGACCAGTGCGGGATGCATGAGGGGACCAGTGCGGGATGCATGAGGGGACCAGTGCGGGATGCATGAGGGGACCAGTGCGGGATGCATGAGGGGACCAGTGCGGGATGCATGAGGGGACCAGTGCGGGATGCATGAGGGGACCAGTGCGGGATGCATGAGGGGACCAGTGCGGGATGCATGAGGGGACCAGTGCGGGATGCATGAGGGGACCAGTGCGGGATGCATGAGGGGACCAGTGCGGGATGCATGAGGGGACCAGTGCGGGATGCATGAGGGGACCAGTGCGGGATGCATGAGGGGACCAGTGCGGGATGCATGAGGGGACCAGTGCGGGATGCATGAGGGGACCAGTGCGGGATGCATGAGGGGACCAGTGCGGGATGCATGAGGGGACCAGTGCGGGATGCATGAGGGGACCAGTGCGGGATGCATGAGGGGACCAGTGCGGGATGCATGAGGGGACCAGTGCGGGATGCATGAGGGGACCAGTGCGGGATGCATGAGGGGACCAGTGCGGGATGCATGAGGGGACCAGTGCGGGATGCATGAGGGGACCAGTGCGGGATGCATGAGGGGACCAGTGCGGGATGCATGAGGGGACCAGTGCGGGATGCATGAGGGGACCAGTGCGGGATGCATGAGGGGACCAGTGCGGGATGCATGAGGGGACCAGTGCGGGATGCATGAGGGGACCAGTGCGGGATGCATGAGGGGACCAGTGCGGGATGCATGAGGGGACCAGTGCGGGATGCATGAGGGGACCAGTGCGGGATGCATGAGGGGACCAGTGCGGGATGCATGAGGGGACCAGTGCGGGATGCATGAGGGGACCAGTGCGGGATGCATGAGGGGACCAGTGCGGGATGCATGAGGGGACCAGTGCGGGATGCATGAGGGGACCAGTGCGGGATGCATGAGGGGACCAGTGCGGGATGCATGAGGGGACCAGTGCGGGATGCATGAGGGGACCAGTGCGGGATGCATGAGGGGACCAGTGCGGGATGCATGAGGGGACCAGTGCGGGATGCATGAGGGGACCAGTGCGGGATGCATGAGGGGACCAGTGCGGGATGCATGAGGGGACCAGTGCGGGATGCATGAGGGGACCAGTGCGGGATGCATGAGGGGACCAGTGCGGGATGCATGAGGGGACCAGTGCGGGATGCATGAGGGGACCAGTGCGGGATGCATGAGGGGACCAGTGCGGGATGCATGAGGGGACCAGTGCGGGATGCATGAGGGGACCAGTGCGGGATGCATGAGGGGACCAGTGCGGGATGCATGAGGGGACCAGTGCGGGATGCATGAGGGGACCAGTGCGGGATGCATGAGGGGACCAGTGCGGGATGCATGAGGGGACCAGTGCGGGATGCATGAGGGGACCAGTGCGGGATGCATGAGGGGACCAGTGCGGGATGCATGAGGGGACCAGTGCGGGATGCATGAGGGGACCAGTGCGGGATGCATGAGGGGACCAGTGCGGGATGCATGAGGGGACCAGTGCGGGATGCATGAGGGGACCAGTGCGGGATGCATGAGGGGACCAGTGCGGGATGCATGAGGGGACCAGTGCGGGATGCATGAGGGGACCAGTGCGGGATGCATGAGGGGACCAGTGCGGGATGCATGAGGGGACCAGTGCGGGATGCATGAGGGGACCAGTGCGGGATGCATGAGGGGACCAGTGCGGGATGCATGAGGGGACCAGTGCGGGATGCATGAGGGGACCAGTGCGGGATGCATGAGGGGACCAGTGCGGGATGCATGAGGGGACCAGTGCGGGATGCATGAGGGGACCAGTGCGGGATGCATGAGGGGACCAGTGCGGGATGCATGAGGGGACCAGTGCGGGATGCATGAGGGGACCAGTGCGGGATGCATGAGGGGACCAGTGCGGGATGCATGAGGGGACCAGTGCGGGATGCATGAGGGGACCAGTGCGGGATGCATGAGGGGACCAGTGCGGGATGCATGAGGGGACCAGTGCGGGATGCATGAGGGGACCAGTGCGGGATGCATGAGGGGACCAGTGCGGGATGCATGAGGGGACCAGTGCGGGATGCATGAGGGGACCAGTGCGGGATGCATGAGGGGACCAGTGCGGGATGCATGAGGGGACCAGTGCGGGATGCATGAGGGGACCAGTGCGGGATGCATGAGGGGACCAGTGCGGGATGCATGAGGGGACCAGTGCGGGATGCATGAGGGGACCAGTGCGGGATGCATGAGGGGACCAGTGCGGGATGCATGAGGGGACCAGTGCGGGATGCATGAGGGGACCAGTGCGGGATGCATGAGGGGACCAGTGCGGGATGCATGAGGGGACCAGTGCGGGATGCATGAGGGGACCAGTGCGGGATGCATGAGGGGACCAGTGCGGGATGCATGAGGGGACCAGTGCGGGATGCATGAGGGGACCAGTGCGGGATGCATGAGGGGACCAGTGCGGGATGCATGAGGGGACCAGTGCGGGATGCATGAGGGGACCAGTGCGGGATGCATGAGGGGACCAGTGCGGGATGCATGAGGGGACCAGTGCGGGATGCATGAGGGGACCAGTGCGGGATGCATGAGGGGACCAGTGCGGGATGCATGAGGGGACCAGTGCGGGATGCATGAGGGGACCAGTGCGGGATGCATGAGGGGACCAGTGCGGGATGCATGAGGGGACCAGTGCGGGATGCATGAGGGGACCAGTGCGGGATGCATGAGGGGACCAGTGCGGGATGCATGAGGGGACCAGTGCGGGATGCATGAGGGGACCAGTGCGGGATGCATGAGGGGACCAGTGCGGGATGCATGAGGGGACCAGTGCGGGATGCATGAGGGGACCAGTGCGGGATGCATGAGGGGACCAGTGCGGGATGCATGAGGGGACCAGTGCGGGATGCATGAGGGGACCAGTGCGGGATGCATGAGGGGACCAGTGCGGGATGCATGAGGGGACCAGTGCGGGATGCATGAGGGGACCAGTGCGGGATGCATGAGGGGACCAGTGCGGGATGCATGAGGGGACCAGTGCGGGATGCATGAGGGGACCAGTGCGGGATGCATGAGGGGACCAGTGCGGGATGCATGAGGGGACCAGTGCGGGATGCATGAGGGGACCAGTGCGGGATGCATGAGGGGACCAGTGCGGGATGCATGAGGGGACCAGTGCGGGATGCATGAGGGGACCAGTGCGGGATGCATGAGGGGACCAGTGCGGGATGCATGAGGGGACCAGTGCGGGATGCATGAGGGGACCAGTGCGGGATGCATGAGGGGACCAGTGCGGGATGCATGAGGGGACCAGTGCGGGATGCATGAGGGGACCAGTGCGGGATGCATGAGGGGACCAGTGCGGGATGCATGAGGGGACCAGTGCGGGATGCATGAGGGGACCAGTGCGGGATGCATGAGGGGACCAGTGCGGGATGCATGAGGGGACCAGTGCGGGATGCATGAGGGGACCAGTGCGGGATGCATGAGGGGACCAGTGCGGGATGCATGAGGGGACCAGTGCGGGATGCATGAGGGGACCAGTGCGGGATGCATGAGGGGACCAGTGCGGGATGCATGAGGGGACCAGTGCGGGATGCATGAGGGGACCAGTGCGGGATGCATGAGGGGACCAGTGCGGGATGCATGAGGGGACCAGTGCGGGATGCATGAGGGGACCAGTGCGGGATGCATGAGGGGACCAGTGCGGGATGCATGAGGGGACCAGTGCGGGATGCATGAGGGGACCAGTGCGGGATGCATGAGGGGACCAGTGCGGGATGCATGAGGGGACCAGTGCGGGATGCATGAGGGGACCAGTGCGGGATGCATGAGGGGACCAGTGCGGGATGCATGAGGGGACCAGTGCGGGATGCATGAGGGGACCAGTGCGGGATGCATGAGGGGACCAGTGCGGGATGCATGAGGGGACCAGTGCGGGATGCATGAGGGGACCAGTGCGGGATGCATGAGGGGACCAGTGCGGGATGCATGAGGGGACCAGTGCGGGATGCATGAGGGGACCAGTGCGGGATGCATGAGGGGACCAGTGCGGGATGCATGAGGGGACCAGTGCGGGATGCATGAGGGGACCAGTGCGGGATGCATGAGGGGACCAGTGCGGGATGCATGAGGGGACCAGTGCGGGATGCATGAGGGGACCAGTGCGGGATGCATGAGGGGACCAGTGCGGGATGCATGAGGGGACCAGTGCGGGATGCATGAGGGGACCAGTGCGGGATGCATGAGGGGACCAGTGCGGGATGCATGAGGGGACCAGTGCGGGATGCATGAGGGGACCAGTGCGGGATGCATGAGGGGACCAGTGCGGGATGCATGAGGGGACCAGTGCGGGATGCATGAGGGGACCAGTGCGGGATGCATGAGGGGACCAGTGCGGGATGCATGAGGGGACCAGTGCGGGATGCATGAGGGGACCAGTGCGGGATGCATGAGGGGACCAGTGCGGGATGCATGAGGGGACCAGTGCGGGATGCATGAGGGGACCAGTGCGGGATGCATGAGGGGACCAGTGCGGGATGCATGAGGGGACCAGTGCGGGATGCATGAGGGGACCAGTGCGGGATGCATGAGGGGACCAGTGCGGGATGCATGAGGGGACCAGTGCGGGATGCATGAGGGGACCAGTGCGGGATGCATGAGGGGACCAGTGCGGGATGCATGAGGGGACCAGTGCGGGATGCATGAGGGGACCAGTGCGGGATGCATGAGGGGACCAGTGCGGGATGCATGAGGGGACCAGTGCGGGATGCATGAGGGGACCAGTGCGGGATGCATGAGGGGACCAGTGCGGGATGCATGAGGGGACCAGTGCGGGATGCATGAGGGGACCAGTGCGGGATGCATGAGGGGACCAGTGCGGGATGCATGAGGGGACCAGTGCGGGATGCATGAGGGGACCAGTGCGGGATGCATGAGGGGACCAGTGCGGGATGCATGAGGGGACCAGTGCGGGATGCATGAGGGGACCAGTGCGGGATGCATGAGGGGACCAGTGCGGGATGCATGAGGGGACCAGTGCGGGATGCATGAGGGGACCAGTGCGGGATGCATGAGGGGACCAGTGCGGGATGCATGAGGGGACCAGTGCGGGATGCATGAGGGGACCAGTGCGGGATGCATGAGGGGATCAGTGCGGGATGCATGAGGGAATCAGTACGGGATGCATGAGGGGATCAGTACAGGATGGATGGAAAAGTGGGTCAGTACAGGATGAATTGGGGGACCATTGTAGGATGGATGGGGGGTGGCAGGAGAATCAATGCGAGGTGGGTAGGGTGATGAATAGATTGGGGGGGTAGATGGGGAAGGGAGCTCAGGGGATGTCAGTGAGGACCGAATAGTGGAGGGAATGGGGATCAGTGCAGGATGGAGAGGTGGGGTCTCAGGATAATAGGTGTGGAGGGGGCATACAAGAGAGGGGGGGGGGGGGGAGAAGAGGAAGGTCAGCGCTCCTCGGACCACATCGCCAGCTGCCTTGGCCGTCCCTGTCCAACGCCAAAGTGCCGCCGCCAAAGGGGGTGGCGGTTGGGAACTCCTCGCCACTGTCCCCTCCTCCGCCAGCCAACAGCAAGGTGCGGGGCCGAGCAGTTCAGCTCAAAGATCCTATAGCTATAGGACCTTTGGTGCAGCTGCTTCAGACGGTGGAAGGAGGCCTCCGCCTCCCTCTCCCTCCTTCGGCATGCGAGAGGGGTTGTTTTGAAAGCGCCGTTGGCGGGATTTGCAGCAGCGGCCGTTATCAGGGCAATAGCGGCCACTGCTTGCAAATCCACCAACTGCGCTTTCAACACAACCCCTCTCGCATGCCGAGGCCAGGATGAGGGAAGGAGGGAGAGGGAGGCAGAGGCCTCCTTCAGCCGGGCGGGGTGCGGGAGAAGACGGTGGAGCCGCTGTCGCGGCCAAAGATTATAGAGCAGAGCTTTGATCGCGGCCGCTGCTGCCGCTGTTCGGGGCCCGTCATTCGCTCTGACCCTTCATCACCCTGCTCCTAGTATCTTTGCCCTGCAATAGAGCTGCCGCCGACATGAAACGTCACGTCCCTATTCGCCAGAGATGCTGCCTGACCCGCTGAGTTACTCCAGTTTTTTGTGTCTATCGGTATAAACCAGTATTTGCGCACCAAGCCGGGCAAAATGACTCGGCATTTAGGTTGCACGGCAGCACTTTGAGTGGTCATTGGCACCCGGGCAACCGCTAATTTCGAGCCCTGCACATAAGTAGAAGTAACATTTGTTTCAAACATCTCATTATGAAAAGGAAATTATAGAAATAGCTCAATTACAATGGCGACCGTGGTAATGCAAATCAATTTTCCAATGCACAGAAATAGAAATAACAAAAATTAAATGTCATCGCACTACACATGGCAAACATTTAAAAATACATATGCAATCAATTAAATACAATTAAACTGTCTGGAACCAGAAGCTCAAGTATTAGCTTTAGTTTTTAGTTTTAGTGATAGAGTCTCAAACTTTTTATTGTTACTGTACAGATAATGTCACAGTTCACTTCAATTAAAATAATGCACTTACCAAATGAAAGAGTGTCTTTTGGTGGCAATGGTCTACGAAGTAGTTGTGGACATTTGGACATGCTGCACACAGATCAGATATCCTGGGTTTATTGCAACCACAAAGAAACACTTAATGGACACAAAAGCAAACTTTCATATTAATAATACAAAAAAAAGTGGGTAAATGAAATGGCAATGTTTTTCTGCATCTTTCTAATAATAACTCATCTTGCCTTTATTTGCTGTAGCCGCTTTTGATATCTAAAACAAACAGTTTAAATGGCACCATTCTTTAACTTTAAAAGGTTAAAATATAGCTCACCTTGCATTAAAAATGGCATTTTAAAGCCTCACCAAATCCTGACACAAGAAACTGCTGAAACAGTAATTTTGAGCAAGAAGCAACATGCTGGAGGAACACGGCAAGTCAGGCGTCATCTGTGGAGGGAATGGACAGTCGACGGTCCGGGTCAGGACCCTTCTTCAGACTGATGGAGTGGTGGGAGGGAGGGTGAAGAAAGTTAGATAAGAAATGGAGTGGGCCAAAGCCTTGCAAGTGGGGCAAAGCCTGACAGACTCCACCCTTCTGCCCATCACCCCTCACACGTATCCACCTATCACTTGCCAGGCTTTGCTACACGCCCACCTGCTTTCCTGCTTTCATTCCCCCACCCCTGACACCATCAGTGTGAAGAAGGGAAGAAGGGTCCCGACTCAAAATGTTATTTGTCAAATCCTTACAGTTACCTCCTGGCCCACTAAGATCCTTTCGGAAAAAGTGACTACACTTGAACAGTAATTCAGTATATTACGAAATGCATATGTTCAGGAGAAAACAAAGTGGCTTTAGGTCTATTATTGTCACATGTACTGAGGTGCCGTGAAAAGATTTGTTTTGCATGGAAAACAATCAAATTAGATAATAATCTACTTGAATGTAATCGAGCCAAACTCAAGTACGATAGGTAGAGCAAAGAAAAAGATACAGTGTGCAGAATGTAGTTCTCAGCATTATAGTGCAGCAGATCCAGAGACAAAATCCAATGTTTGCAATGGGCTAGAAGTGAATCAGATAGTATCCTAATTTACAGAAGGACTATTCAGAAGCCTGATGACAATGGGGGAAGGAGCTGTTACTGAGTCTGGTGGTGCACACTTTCAATCTTCTGCCCGATAGGAGCAGGGAGAAGGAATGACAGGGGTACGAAAAAACTTTGAATATATTGGCTGCTTTCAAAGACTTGTCCCACCCCGAACATTTAATCTCCCTACTCCAAGTAATCCATGGACTTTTCTCTATCCTTCTGATCCACCCAGGTTGTCCAACTTTCTTTCTAACCCTCACCTCCAGCGCATCCCCTTCCCCCGTCACTCTGTTTCTTTCCCCTCCCCTACCAGGTACCATCTTGCCCATCATCCTTTTGACATCTGGTTCTACTTATCACCCTCTTTAAATATCAGATTCCAGAATCTGCAGCCCTTTGTTGCTTTCACTTATCATCTGCCAGCCTCCGTCCCTATTTCCACCCTCCCCTCAACCAACCCCAGGCCCCATCTGCCAATCATCTCCATCCTTACCTGGTGTCACCCCGCCACCTCGCCTCTCTACATTGGCTATCTACGTCCTGCACTCTCAGTCCTGATGTAAGGCCTCGACTTGAAATGTCAACTATCCCTTTGCCTACACGGATACTGCCTGACCCACTGATTTCCTCCAAGTTTTTTTAAAATTTTTAGTATGAAAGAACACCTGCAGGTACCTGACAAAAAATAATGTTGAGTAGAAAAAGATATGAAGCGCAAAATAGACCAATTAAATTCAATGTTGTTGTCCTTAGAAGGAAGAAAACAAACACATTAAACAATGGCAATTCACATTCCAAAAATGTTGACAATGTACTATTTCACAAGGGAAAGGTTGCTGGTGTACTACTACTATATCATCAACTGGACCATGATAGTTCAATGGCAGAATGCATTTCAATAGTACCTCCCAAAATCTGGCATCTAAAAAGGCACAAGGAAACAAGTGAACCCACCCACATGCAAGTTCAAAGTCATTTAAACTACCCCCAAAGTGATTATCCTTTATCAATGGATCAACATCCACCATGTGCACATTATCTCACCTCATATCCCACCCCAGTCATGCAGACTCTGCCCTGGATCATTCTATATTCACCTTACTCTAGGTCTGCACACTCTACCCTTGGTCAATTCATAGCATCCTATTCCACCCCATCTCACCTCATTTCATCAGCCGCAGTCCACATATTCCACCCACCCCAGCTGCCCACCTTATCCCACCTTATCCCACCCTACCCATCCATCACCATAATCGACCCTGCCTAACCCTCTTACCTCATCCAATCCTGTCCACCTATCCCACCCTCACCCTGCCCATCCCAATTATGCCCAGCTCATCCTATCCTACCACGGTCGCTATTGAAATTGAGCTATTTCTATAATCCCACCCTTGCTCACCTTACTTTGCCCGAGTTTGCGTAGCCCACCTACCTCGCCCAAACTCGTTCACCTAACCTAACCCAGCGCAGTACATCTCGCTCCAGTCATATCCACTTCGTCCCTCCCCCGCCTACTTTACCTACTTTACCCATCTTACTGCGTGCCGTCTCACCTTAACCACCACTTCGCCCCTCGCCCGCCATTTACCTCCACCTCTGCCCGGCCGGTCGATTAATGGTCAGGCCGGTACTGTGTCCGTTCTTTCCCCGCACCAGAGAGCGGCAGCGAACTACTGCTGCTGGGCACCGCCACTGCCTCTGCCACCGTCACCGTCACACAGTCAGAGCGCCGCCACTCCTAGCAACAGAGCTGGCAACCAAACCGCCGCAGCCTCGCTCTGAGGTGAAGCTCGAGCCGCGACCCGCGCGCCTCGGCCGCTCACGGGAACCGCAGGCTCCGATCCTGCGCGGGGATTCAGACCGTTGCGCACTTCAAAAAGATAGGCACCCGTGTGCGGAATGCTTAAAACAGGGGGCGTCATTAATGGCCGATAATGATGTATTTACCCGAGGGGTGGGTCTGTGGCAGCTGGGACGTCAGTCAGGTGCCATCGATCAAGTCTAGTACGTGATTTGTGAGGGGGAGAAGGGCAGTTTGGTACCGGCTGTTTGTCGCAATGGACTGGCGGAAACTTGCACACAGAAGGGCCGGCGCAGGGGGTAGCATAGGGGGTAGCGGAGTCAGAGCACTTCGTCAGGTGCAGGGAAGAACACTTGCAGGTACTGACCAGTTAATAGATCATGTATGTAATGCTTTAAGGTAGGATATGATATATTGCTGTACATTCTCAGACGTGACAACGAAAACAGGTAAAATAAAACGAGTTGTAGGTAGTTGTAGGTTATTTGACTGCATTGGCAGGAATCACTGGTCACTTCAAAATATACAGGGTGGAAGATAGTTACATTTTACACTGCGGACAAGGATATCTGATAATCTTCATTCATTGCAGCAAAATAAATTGATGCAGGGTTACTGATAAGTCATGGACTGAATTGATTTCCTATACATCGACAGTTTTAGAAAATACGTACTAGAAGCATTACTATGTGGCTCTGATTAGGTAACAACTACATCAATGAATGTCGAATTTAACTTTGTTGATTTGGATTTGGTCTGCATGAACATTTTGCCAAAAAATGATTACTTGATGGGATTCTTAATGTCAAGGCTTAGAGCTCGTCTGGTCCTAGATTAACTGGTAAATTATCCCACTATTTACTAAAATGCAGTGGCTGTCCTGCTGCATTACTACACTATGTATGGATATACTAGGTGCAGAGGGCTGAGAAGAGGTGGTCAACATAAAATTAACCAGAATTAGTTATTTATGCAGTTTATCAGATTAAGTTTTGCTTTGTGACAGAAGTGGTTAGCAAAAGAGATAGGATTTTTTAGAGGAGAATGGGATTGAGAATACTGTGGTGGGACATGAGACGATGAAGATGGTTTTTGATTTTTTGCCCTGAGTGCAATACAATTTGTGTCATGAGGAATACATTTATAATACAGTACATTCGTGTGTTACCGTTCACAGCAAGAAAGATCATTCAAGTTATTTGCAAGATTCATATGATGTTATTTTACACCAATATTTCCTTTCCATATGCAGTGCCCTCCATAAACTTTGGGACAAAGACCCATCATTTATTTATTTGCCTCTGTACTCCACAATTTGAGATTTATAATAGAAAAAAAAAATCACATGTGGTTAAAGTGCACATTGTCAGATTTCAATAAAGGCCATTTTTATACATGTTGGTTTCACCGTGTAGAAATTACAGCAGTGTTTATACATAGTCAGCCCATATCAGGGCATCATAATGTATGTGAGACCGCAATGTAATGTAAATTAAAGTAGTCATGTTTAGTATTTTATTGCATATCCTTTGCATGCAATGACTGCCGGTGTCTTCTCCGGTGATGCTCTGCCATGCCTGTATTGCAGCCATCTTTAGCTTATGCGTGTTTTGGGGGCGAGTCCCCTTCAGTTTTCTCTTCAGCATATAAAAGGCATGTTCAATTGGGTTCAGATTGGGTGATTGACTTGGCCACTCAAAAATTGACCTTTTTTGCTTTGAAAAACTCTTTTGTGGCTTTAGCAGTATGTTTGGGATCATTGTCTTGCTGTAGAATGAACTGCCGGCCAATGGGTTTTGAGGCATTTGTTTGAACTTGAGCAGATAGGCTGTGTCTATACTCATCAGAACTCATTATGCTACTACCATCTGCAGTTGTATCATCAATGAAGATAAGTGAGCCAATACCTCCAGCGGCCATATATGCCCAGGCCATAACACCCCCACCACTGTGTTTCACAGATGAGGTGGTATGCTTTGGATTCTGGGCAGTTCCTTCTCTCCTCCATATTTTGCTCTTGCCATCACTCTGATACAAGTTAATCTTCATCACATCTGTCCACAAGACCTTTTTCCAGAACTGTGGTTGCTCTCTTAAGTACTTCCTGGCAAACTATAACACGGCTATGCTATTTTTGCGACTAACCAGTGGTTTGCATCTTGCAGTGTAGCCTCTGTATTTCTGTTTATGAAGTCTTCTGCGGACAGTGGTCATTGAAAATTCAACACCTGAAGAGTGTTTTTGATCTGTCAGACAGTTGTTTGGGGATTTTTCTTTATTATAGAGAAAATTATTTTGTCATTAGCTGTGGAGGTCTTCCTTGGCCTGTCAGTCCCTTTGTGATTTGTAAGCTCACCAGTGCTCTCTTTCTTCTTAATGATGTTCCAAACAGTTGATTTTGGTAAACCGAAGGTTTGGCAGATGTCTCTAACAGTTTTATTCTAGTTTCTCAGTCTCATAATGGCTTCTCAGACTTTCATTTGCACAACTTTGGCACAAATAAAGGTTCCAAAGGTGATGGAAAGACTGGAGGAAAGAGTAGGTGCTGAGAGCTCTCTTATACCTGCATTAAGGAGGCAATTAAACACACCTGAGCAATTACAAAGACCTGTGAAGCCATGTGTCCCAAACATTATGATGCCCTGAAATGGGGGGACTATGTATAAACACAGCTGTAATCTCTACAAGGTGAAATAAAAATGTATACAAATGGTCTTTAATAAAATGTGACAATGTGCACTTTAACCACGTGTGATTTTTTTTCTATTACAAATCTCAAATTGTGAAGTACAGAAGCAAGTAAACAAATAATGGGTCTTTGTCCCAAACATTTGGACCCTTGAAGACTGAAAAGGGTGAATTTATTATGGGGAACAAGGAAATGGCAGATGAGTTGAACAGGTACTTTTGATCCGTCTTCACTAAGGAGGACACAAACAATCTTCCTAATGTACTAGCCAGAGGAGCTGGGTTGATGGAGGAACTAAAGGAAATCCACATTAGGCAGGAAATGGTGTTGGGTAGACTGATGTGAATGAAGGCTGATAAATCCCCAGAGCCTGATGGTCTGCATCCCAGGGTACTTAAGGAGGTGGCTCTAGAAATTGTGGATGCATTGGTGATCATTTTCCAATGTTCTATAGATTCAGGATCTGTTCCTGTGGATTGGAGGGTGGCTAATGTTATCCCATTTTTTAAGAGAGAAAACAGGGAATTATAGACCAGTTAGCCTGACATCGGTGGTGGGAAAGATGCTGGAGTCAATCATAAAAGGTGAAATAGCGGCACATTTGGATAGCACTAACAGGATCGGTCCGAGTCAGCATGGATTTACGAAGTGGAAATCATGCTTGACTATTCTTCTGGAATTTCTTGAGGATGTAACTAGGAAAATGGACAAGGGGGAGCCAATGGATGAAGTGTAAGGTCCCACATGGGAGATTAGTGGGCAAAATTAGGGCACATGGCATTGGGGGTAGAGTGCTAGCAAGGATAGAAAATTGGTTGACAGACAGGAAACAAAGAGTAGGGATTAACGGGTCCCTTTCAGAATGGCAGGCAGTGACTAGTGGGGTACTGCAAGGTTTGGTGCTGGGACCGCAGCTATTTACGATATATATTAATTATTTAGATGAAGGGATTACAAGTAACATTAGCAAATTTGCAGATGGCACAAAGCTGGGTGGCAGTGTGAACTGTGAGGAGGATGCTATGAGGATGCAGGGTGACTTGGACAGGTTTGGTGAGTGGGCAGATGCATGGCAGATGCAGTTTAATGTGGATAAATGTGAGGTTATCCACTTTGGTAGCAAAAACAGGAAGGAAGATTATATCTAAATGGTGTCAAGTTGGGAAAAGGGGAAATACAACGGGATCTGGGGGTCCTTGTTCATTAGTCAATGAAAGTAAGCATGCAGGCAGTGAAGAAAGCGAATGGCATGTTGGCCTTCATAACAAGAGGAGTTGAGTATACGAGCAAAGAGGTCCTTCTGCAGTTGTACAGGGCCCTAGTGAGACCACACCTTCCTGGAGTATTGTGTGTAGTGTTGGTCTCCAAATTTGTGAAAGGACATTCTTGCTGTTGAGGGAGTGCAGCAAAGGTTCACAAGGTTAATTCCCGGGATGGCGGGACTGTCATATGCTGAGAGAATGGAGCGGCTGGTCTTGTATACTCTGGAATTTAGAAGGATGACAGGGGATCTTATTGAAACATATAAGATTATTAAGGGTTTGGACACGCTAGAGGCAGGAAACACGTTCCCAATTTTGGGGGAGTCCAGAATCAGGGGCCACAGTTTAAGAATAAGGGGCAAGCCATTTAGAACGGAGATGAGGAAGTAACTTTTCACACAGAGAGTTGTGAGTCTGTGGAATTCTCTGCTTCAGAGGGCGGTGGAAGCAGGTTCTCTGGAAACTTTCAAGAGAGAGTTAGATAGGGCTCTTGAAGATAGTGGAGTCGGGATATGGAGAGAAGGCAGGAACGGGGTACTGATTGGGGATGATCAGCCATGATCACATTGAATGGAGGTGCTGGCTTGAAGGGCCGTGTGGCCTATTCCTGCACCTATTGTCTATTATGGAGGGCACTGTAGTTCCAGCCCCTCAGTATGAAAGGGTGGCATTTCCCGATAAAACCATGGAAGTGATCACAACTAACTTATTGTGTCCGTTAGCACAGACATGCATGTTGGAATATGCCAGTCTGCAAAGTTGGGATAGAAGATCACAAGTTTCTGCAGATAAGCAGGCACCTTTCCTCAAGATGATAATCTCCCAGCAACAACTGAGATTTGGTTCAGTGTGTGTCCTTGGGAATAGCCTGCAGAGCACAGGGTCCTGATTTATGCAGTTGTGTGGAATAAATATTGGTTAAGGTAATTTCAACCTTTTCCTGAAGACATTAGCGAACACACACTCCAGAAGGAGATAATGATGGTCTCACACCCAATATAGATTCATCAAGGACAATGTGCAGTGGGATTAACACTCTGGGTGTGTATGAAGGATCTGATTTTGATGGCTTTCCTCAACACAACCATTCAATAGTTTGATGTTGTTTGAAAGTTCTATTAAATAAAAAAATTCTTAACATAATATGAAATAAAAACAGAAAATATTGGAAATTAATAGCAGATTGGGCAGCATCTGTGGAGAGAGAAATTGAGTTAATTGAGTGTGAGGTTGAAGATCTTTCATCACCACTGGGAATCAAACATGTTGCAAAGAAGAGAAGGGTGGAGAGAACAAAGGAAACATTTGTAATGAAGGGGAGACCAAGAAAGACTGAATGACACAGATGCTGGTGGTGCAGACTGGGAGAGAATGGTAAAGGCTTGTTATGCGCAATTAATCTCACTGGAGAAGATGGAAATATAGATGAATGAAAATGGGAGAAAAAAAATGCTGGAACTGAGAAATGTAAAACACTGCAGCAACTGGGTACATTAAATAAATGAACATTCTGAAATGCTAAGGATGCATCAGCGGAGAAAGAAAAATGGAGTGAGCATTACAGATGCAAATTCAAATACATTATTTGAAGTGTTTGACTTCAGTATTGAGCCCTGAGGTCTGCAATGTGGCAAGGCAGAAGAAGAAATGCTGTTCTTGAGCTTACATTAGGCTTTGAAAGAATGTAAGAGGCAAGAGGTGAAGTAGTCAAGTCAGGAATGAGATGGAGAAGGGAAGTGACTTGCAACTGCAAGCTTAGGCTTACCCCTTGAACTGAATAGAGTTGTGTGGACTTGTTTACCAGTGTACCGAAAATAACATCATGAGCATTGGATAAATGGATAGAAATGCAAAAAAAATACTGTTTCAGCTGTTTGGACTGATTGGCACTCTGGTTGGTGCGAAGAGGTAAAAGAACAAGTGTTGCATTACCTGTGATTACATAGATAGTTTCCAGGAGGAGGAGGAGGGGGAGTGGGTGTTGTGAAGATGGAAGAATGAACTAGACAGTTGTAGTCAGAATGGTCGCTTCGGAATGTTGAAAGTGGAGGTGGGGCAGTGGGGAACATGAGTCAGTGGTGATGTCACGTAAATTAAATCTAGGAGGTAGATCCATCAAATGTAGAAGCTGGTATGAAGGATGGTCAGGACAAGGGAAACCTATCCATTTCAGTGTCTGAGGATAGGGGGTTGATTGCATAAGTAGAGTAAAATGCAACAGGTGCAGTTGTGGATCTCTATTAAGGAAAAGGAAAACATTATAGAAGTAATGGTACGGAAAAGTCAAGTGACATCAAATTTATTGTCATATACACAAGTACGGTGATACATGTATTCTGAAAATTTTCTTTGCAACAATACTGCTGGCACATAGACTCAGACAACATACAAAACAAGTTATTTATCTATATCCATCTATCTATATCTGTCCATCCATCCATCCATCCATCAATCCATCTATCTATCTATCTATCTTACATAACTAAAACTCTGATCTTGTTACCTTCCGGTTTGTGCAGTCTTTCTATTTGCGCAAAAGTAGTTCGCAATAGCGCTATGGTTTTTTGCCATTTCACTCACCATTTTCCTATGCTGTGATTGCACCACGTTTTGTTCTGATCGGTTGAATGTGTAACGGTTAGCGAGGTTTAAAAAATCTTAAAAACTGTGCATGCACAGATCGATCTCTTCTCCTGCTATTTAGCGCCGAGCAGATTAGTCTCTTCCCCTGTCACTCACCGGGACGGTCCGCCCCCTCCTGCGCCATCACGTCTTTATTGGAGCTGAGGATGGCCGGCGGAGGTTTATAAATGGACACTATTTTTGGAGGGACCCCAAGCAACCCAGCCCCAAGGAGCCCAGCGTCGGAGACCCAGCGTCGGAGACCCGACCCAACACAGTGTCGGAGACCCAGACCAGCATAGGGTGGGAGACCAGCCCAGCCCAGAGTCCCATGTTTTATAGAGGTCTGCTGTCTCAACCATGACAGTCTCCTGAAGCTGGTGAGAAACCAAATAATTAATGTTGGCCGCCAGGTTTTCTTCCATGGCCTCACTGCTCCCCTCTGGTATAGCAAAGGATTGTGCTACATCTGTTAGGGAGGAGGAGAGGGGGAAGAAGCGAGAGGGTGAAAAGGAGGGGGAGGGAGTGCGGGGGGATGAGGGGGAATGGAGGAGGATAGCGGTAGGAAGAGGTATGGCACGGCGCAGTTGGGGAGGGTTGCCATGACTCGCATCACAATGGGGATCTCTGGCGTCACAATGGGAACCCATCATTCACGCCTGCGTAGTTGGGGGCCATGGGTGAGTAGTAGATTTTATATTCCGGACAGCAGAATGAATAACAACTTACACGCAAGCTGCCTGGATCACACAAGATGGATTTATTACCCAACATCCCCTACTTATATATAACACCAACTCATTAGCATATGCATGAATACATTACACTGCTCTCCTTTTTGTAAGTATTAAATCTAAGTACACAGTTACAATTTTACTTCGGAGTCACATGAGTGACTACGTGAAGAAGCCCCGCCAGGCGCATGCTCAGCATTACGTCAACGCATGTCGGTAGGAACAGGCTGCAGATCGCAGCTCCACCAGCGGTGAGTAACAGGCCGCAGGTAAGTGGTTTAAAACTACTTCCTGGGTGTTTAAGCTCCATGACGCTGGCTGGCTAGCCAGGAGGAGTTTGGGAAGAAAAATGGATAGTACTGGGAAAAAGTCGCAGTGGGTTAAGTGCGCGTTCCGGGTGGAAGGAGCTCAATTAAGATGGGGACTGCAGATAAGTACGGAGCCGGTTCCAATACCGGTAGCTGTAGACCCAGCCGTAAATCAGCGTTTAGCCGCTCCACAGCCGCAGGCCACTGAGGGTATTCCAGTGGATAGGAAAAAGTAAAAGGAAAACTGTTAGGCCCGTAATATCAGACGAGTCTGATGAAGAAGATCCTCCAGACAGACGAGCAATGTGGCTCAGGATGGACCAAATGGAGAAAATGCTCCAAACTATTATCAACCAAGGGTCCAAAGACCCAGAGTATTCCCAGGCAGCCCCTGAGGGGGTACCATATCAAGAATATGGTGCCTTTACAACGTGGGAATGTGAACCTCCAGAGCCTTGTTTAGGTCTGGAAGAAGTCTCCTTTGAGCAAGTCTCAGGAGTACCAGGGTGGCAGGAGACTGACCCTGAAGGTGGTGTTTCTGGTCATGAGTACCCACCACAGCACAAGAGTCAAACTCCAGGTGTACCGGATGCAGCACAATCCTTTGCTATACCAGAGGGGAGCGGTGAGGCCATGGAAGAAAACCTGGCGGCCAACATTAATTATTTGGTTTCTCACCAGCTTCAGGAGACTGTCATGGTTGAGACAGCATACCTCTATAAAACATCTGTTAATTGTGCGCCACTGAGGGTGCCGACGGCGAATCTGGCAATTTGGACACCCATGACTTCAATAATGCGAGGACAGGAAATACAGTTCCAGAGGGTCCTCAAGCTCATTGCGGCTGGCATCACTGCTTTTGGGAGGCAGGTGGAAGGGCGTGCAATGTCCAAAATCCAAAAAGACATGTTGGCTTTGTTTTACAACTTTTGAGTTGAATTGTATGAGGAAAATCGCCATTCGGACCATCCTGCACCCAAGATTTGCAGGTCTGTGTAAATCAAGCAAAGTTCAAGCTCCAGATTATTTATTCGGAGAAAACCTGCCTAAGCAAATTAAAGAAATCGATGAGGAGGCAAAGACTATCAGCCTCATGAAACCTTTCATATTTGGCCAAAGGAAACAATCTGGCTGGATGAGAAGGGGGTTTGATTCAGGAGCGGGAACAAGCAGAGGCAGGGGTATGGTGAGAAGGTATTATTACCCATCACAGCCCAATGTCCACCCATATGTTGGAAGGAGGAGACCGTCACGGTCATTTGCTGAGGTACAAAAACTTAATTCTATCACAGAGAAACCTGATTACAATCAGGTTGGTGATAGATTACAATTGTTTTATGATGAATGGTGCTGTATAACATCTGATCGGTTTATATTAGATACTGTGTCAGGTGCTATAATAGAATTTATGGAAGGAGTTGATCCACCTGTACACAATAAACCTAATCGGGTTTTGGTGTTTTCTGCACCTGGAAATTCTCAGGTAAAAGAAGAAGTAAAATATTTATTTGGAAAAGGGGTAATTGAAAGTACGGGGAATCATCCGCAACAATTTGTGTCAAATATTTTCCCCAGGCCAAAGAAAGATGGGGGTTGTAGAGTCATTCTGGATCTCACAAAATTGAATTCATATGTCCAGTATAGACATTTCAAAATGCACACCTTCAACACCGCAAAGCAGTTGTGGTCCATAGGCGGTTACATGGCTACTATAGAGTTAAAAGATGCGTATTATTCAGTGCCAATTCATCACCATTATCGCAGGTACTTTAAATTTAATTGGATGCGTCAGCTGTGGCAATATAAAGCATTACCTAATGGGTTAAGTTCAGCTCCCAGGCTGTTCATAAAATTATTGAAACCAGCCCTTGCATTGTTAGGAGCTCAAAATCACATTGTCACGGCTTATCTTGATGATATTTTAATTGTTAATGCCACTCAGGAATCAGCTGAAGAATCAGTTTCAGCAACTATAAGCCTGTTTGAAAGGCGAGGGTTTCTGATCCATCCAACGAAATCTAAGCTACAACCATCCCAAACAATTGATTATTTGGGGTTTGTCTTTAATTCAGTTGCTTTGTCAGTAACTTTGCCAACAGATAAAGTTGTGGATATTACAAATGCGTGTAGTTGCCTTGCTGACAACCCTTATCCCTCCATCCGAGAAGTAGCTAGGGTTATTGGTAAGATAGTAGCAGCATTCCCTGGTGTTGAGTTAGGTCCTCTGCTTTATCAAAATCTTCAAAGGGCAAGAGCACAAGCACTAAAAGAACGTGCAGGTCATTTTGATAAACCCATGCAATTGCCAACGGAAGCTTTAGCTGAAGTGGTGGATTGGGAGTGTTGCACAAGCTGCTAAAAACATTGTTGTTCAGCAACCTTCTATGGTATTGCAAACTGATGTGAGTGCTCTCGGATGGGGGGGCTACGGACAATGACACCAGCTGTGGTGGTAGATGGAGTGTCCAAGAAGATTTAATTCTCCAAACATTTGGTATTAATTATTTGGAGTTATTGGGGGCATTTTTTGGATTAAAAGCTTATTGTTCTACAATGAAGGACTTGCATGTTCAATTAAAAGTAGACAATACCACAGCTGTAGCATATATCAATCACATGGGTGGAGTAAGATCAGTATCATGTGATTATCTGGTCAACCTGATGTGGCATTGGTGTGTATCTAGGAATATCTGGCTTTCAGCTATCTATCTCCCAGGGAAAGACAATGTTGTGGCAGACAACAGATCACGAAAGTTCAAAGACAATACAGAATGGATGTTAAATCGACAAATTTTCAAAAAGATTGTCAGTCGGTATGGGTTACCAGACATTGATCTGTTTCCGTCCAGATTCAATCACCAGTTGCCTAAATACGTCTCATGGGAGCCTGACCCAGGAGCAGTAGCGTTGGATGCATTCTCGCTACATTGGGGAAATATGTTCTTCTATGCTTTACCCCCATTCTGCCTGATTAGGCAATGTCTCACCAAAATAGAGCAAGAGTCCGCCACAGGCGTTTTGGTGGTTCCAAACTGGCCTACACAGCCATGGTTCTTGATGCTTAGAATGATAATTGAACCACTTATGACGATTCCCAGATCCAGTGATTTGTTGGTACAACCAGTGGCAGAAGAAGTTCATCCATTGCATGATCATATTAATTTGTTAATCTGCAGGTTCTGACCAGACCATTACAAGGGCTTGGACTGTCTGATAGGACCATGGATGTCATAACTGCAGCTTGGAGAGATAGCACTAAGAAACAATATATGTCTCATATAAAGAAATGGGAAGCTTTTTGTATTCAGTCAGATATATCTTATCATACTGCAAACATATCGGATGTATTGGAGTTCCTTGCTATGTTGCATTTTGATCAGCACCTCAGTTATAGTGCCATTAATAGTGCTCGTAGTGCTTTGTCTTCCTATTTACGACAATTTTCAGAACATCAATCTATCGGGTCTCATCCATTAATATCCCGATTTATGAGAGGGATTTTTAATAAAAATCCTCCCAAACCCAGATATACAGAAATTTGGGATGTCAGTATAGTTCTCACATTGCATCGGCAATGGGCTCCAATTATGTCACTGTCTTTTCAGAAGTTAACATTTAAAGTGGTAATGCTCATGGCATTATTGTCAGCACAAAGAGTACAAACATTGCAAATGTTATGTTTACATTGTATGCATTTTCCTGCAGATAACATTACTTTTTATGTTTATGATCTAATCAAACAAAGCAGACCGGGGAAGTCTGGAACCAGGGTAATCTTTAGAGCATACCCTGTCGACCAAATTTTGTGTGTGGTTAAGCATCTGACGATATATTGAAATAACCAAGAGTCTCCGGGGTTGTGAGACAGCAATGCTTATTACCCATAAAAAAACATATAAAAAAGTGTCAGTACAAACTATTTCTAGATGGTTAAAACAAGATTTGGATTTAGCTGGAGTAGACACTGATGTATTTAAATCTCACTCCATCAGGGCGGCATCCACATCTGCGGCGAAGGCAGAGGACGTTGCGCTCGACCAAATTTTAGAGCCGCAGGATGGTGTAAAGAAGAAACTTTTCCCAAGTTTTACAATAAACCTGTTCTCACGGTGCCAGGGTTTGGACACGCAGTGTTGGGTTCTGTTTGATTGTTTGCTTTCTTTTATGTAATGGTTTCATATCTTTTGTTGTATTCTCCCCCTGGGATAGAGGGGTTATTAATTTTCCTTTTTTTTATTATTATTAAAATACTTATTGTATAATTCAAGCAATGTTCAATATTATTATTTACTCACTACTGTGTCAACTGAAGCAGTGTGTCGTATGGAATGAATCTACGGCATGGAAATCACTGAGCTTCAAAATCTTCACGTAGTCACTCACGTGACTCCATAGTAAAATAGTAAGATTAAACGAGAACTTACCTGTTCGAAGTTTGATCTTTATTTTATGAGGAGTTACGATGACGGATTACGTGCCCTCCGCTCCCGACCCTCATAATCTAAACGATCATCTGGTAGTTCTAGTCTTGTGTGAGCCTTACTATCTTACTTCGGCTATTGGTTCTGTGTTTTTCACGCTGCTGCTTTGAAGTATGCCGAGCACGCGACTGGCGGGGCTTCTTCACGTAATCCCTCATCGTAATTCCTCATAAAATAAAGATCAAACTTTGAACAGGTAAGTTTTCGTTTAATCTTACTATTTTCTTGTTGTGATACTTGATTTAAACCAGTATTCATTAAATCTTAAATGATAACACAATATATTTAGTTTACATATTTACACATTTTCATTCTACCTAGACAGTGAGTTACTTAACTTAAAAACCTAATCTGACTACTGGTTTACGGATCCTGCCTGGTCGTCTAACAGTAACAGGTGTAACAGGTTTAGGTGTTGACTCAACTGTGGGCTTATTTGGCTCTGTTTTAGTACTCTGACTTTGACCAGAGGAATCTTTCTTTGTCTGTACTGATTGAACTTTGTGTTTCAATCACAGTTGGCTCTTCCAACTCACTTTCAGATAAAGACTCAGGGATTAGGCTTCATGCTCAGTTTTTGGTTCATCTTTGCCTGGAATCATTTGATCAACATGAACACTTTTGATCCTATCTCCAACTTCAACTATGTATCTTTTTGTTCCACACACTTCCACTATTTTCCCAACATCCCATTTGTCTCGACTGGACTTGTTGGGAGGACTGAGAACACGAACCTGCTCATCTGGCTTGAAGTACCTCTCCTTTTTGTGGGAGTCAAAATGGCGTTTCTGACTTAATTGTTTTTGTTCAACTGGGTTGAACTAGACTTAAGCGTATTCTTAGCCTCTCTTCATCAACAGTTCTGCAGGTGAGTAACCCGTTGTTGTGTGTGGTGTGGTTCTGTACTTCAGCAAGAAACTAGCTAAATGATGTTTCATGCTGAGCTTTGAACTACCCTGCAAAACCTGTTTCTTGAGAGCGTCTTTGACAACTCTAACAGACCTTTCCGCCGCCCCGTTGGAGGCTGGATGGTATGGGGGAACAAATGTGTGTTTTACACCATTCCGCTGCATGAACTCTTTGAACAGTTCTGAACGAAACTGAGGCCCGTTATCAGAACCAAGTTCTTCCGGTAAACCATGGCATGCAAAAATTGATCTCAACTCATCTATGGTACGTTCAGTAGTAGTGCTTGACCCCATATGTTTAACCTCAATCCATTTAGAATGACTATCTACCAGCACCAGAAAGTGATCATTACCCTTTTCGCAAAAATCTACATGAACTCTCTGAAAATGTCTACCAGGGTGAATGGTCTGCCGAGAAGAAACTGTTGGAATTTCTTGATTCCGAACATAATGCTGAGTGCTTCCTTTTCTATCTGCGCATAGTTGCGTTCACTCGATGACAGGGTGCGGGATGCAAAAGCAATAGGCTTTTCCTCTCCGTCATTCATTACGTGGGAGATCACTGCACCTACACCATAACTTGAAGCATCACAAGCAAGTTTCATCTCGTGTGTCGTATCATAGTGAACAAAAAGTTTGTCACTTGTCGGGTTTTCCTTGCAGATGTCAAATGCATGTTGCTGTTCCTTTCCCCACGTCCATTTCACATCTTTTTGTAACAGATGATGAAGTGGCTTTAGCACAGTTGCTAAATCTGGAAGGAATCGTGCATAGAACTGCACCATCCCAAGGAATGATCGTAGCTCTGACACATTGTTGGGTTTTGGAGTATTCACTATTGCTTCAACTTTCGCCTTCACAGGGCGAAGTCTGTTAGCATCTACTTTGAGTCCAAGGTAGACTACCTCTGACTGTGCAAATGCACATTTACTTTGATGCAGTTTGACATTGTGGCAGTTCAGTGGTGTGAGAACTTGCTCGAGGATTTCCAGATGTTCTACCATGCCTTCTGTGAATATCAGTAGGTCATCCTGGTTGCACACACAGTGCGGAATGCCTTGTAATATTTGGTCCATGACAGACTGAAAAAATTTTGGGGAGGATTTCACACCATAGGGCAGCTTTGTATATGAATACAAGCCCTTATGTGTGTTGATAGTCAAGTACTGCTGACTTTCCTTATCGACATTGAGTTGGGCATAAGAGTGAGACAAATCAAGTTTAGTGAAGACTTGCTCCGCTAAGTTCTGCGTACAGATCTTGCAAGGTTGGTAACGGATATTGTTCGTCATCAACGCCTTGGTTGATTGTGACTTTGTAATCACCATATTGTCGAACAGTTTTATCAGCCTTGGGTACAGCCACAATTGGCGTTGCCCAGTTACTCTGGTCTGTCTTCACAAGTACTCCATTCCGTTCTAATCTGTCGAGTTCTACCTCCAGTTGTTGCTTTAGTGCATATGGTACAGGTCTTGGTCGACAATACACAGGTCTCACATCTTGCTTAAGTCGAATGTGTGCAGAGTACCCTGTTATCCCCGTGTAACTGTCAGCAAATATGTTTGCATGTTTGCTTATGACGTTTTTAAGACGTGATTTTGACAAATAGACGCTGAAAATGTGCTTCCAGTCTAATTCTATTCTACTCAGCCAATCCTTTCCAAGGAGGGTTGGTTTATTTCAGTTGCTGGCTACTATGATGGACAGTGTTACTGACTGACCATTATGCTGAACTTTACAGTTCATTTGTCCACAAGTCTCCAAAACTTCACCCGAGTAGGTTCTCAGCTTGACCTTACTCTCAAACAATGGTATCTGTGGGAACTTTGTTTCGTACAGGTCTTTGCTCATGACCGAACAATCTGCTGCCGCGTCAATACACATATCGATTAACTGTTCATTAATCAATAGTTTAGTTCGAAAGTCCTTGCCTTGGCTGGTTGTAGGCTTATCGATGTTGGTTGCATAAATGGTGTACAACCCAAGTTCATTTACATGTGGGTTCACCTCCAAGTTGTGAACTCCTCTCTGGTGTTGTTGCTTGATTCCCGCAGATTATTGGTTTCCTGTTTTAAGCTTGGCCCGACATGCTCGGGTGATATGGCCTTTCTTCTGGCAGTTATAGCACTTGGCCATTTTGAACTGACAAAATTAGGATGAGTGATTACCGTTACAAACTATAACAACTGGCTGAATTCGGCTCCCCGCCATACTTCGGTTTTGGTTTAGCGCCTGTTGGTTTGGCCATAGGCACTGCCTTGTGACTGTAAACGACCACTGCAGTTCGGGGTGGGCGAAACCCGCGAGCATTCTTTGATGCCATCTCTATTGTGGTAGCAATCTTGCATGCTTTCTCGAATGTGAGACCTGAAGAGTTCATCAGTTTGGACTGAATTCGTACATCCACTGGACCACAAACAAATCTGTCGCGTAGTGCTCGTCCAAGAAAGGTTCCAAAGTTACAGTGTAAACTTAAGTTTTTTAAGGCAACAATGTACTCATTGATTGTCTCATTCTGCTTCTGGTTTCCAGTGCCAAATTTATAGCTTTCTGCAATTTCCAGAGGCTTTGGGTTGAACTGCTCCTCCAACTTCTTTATAATGTAATTGAATGGCACGTCTTTTGCCTTTAAGGGTGCAAGGAGATTCACGAGTGTGCCGTACACTTCAGGACCGATCTCCATGAGAGGAATCGCTTTCATGCGTTCGCAAACGGCCTTATTTGTTTCAGTCACTATCTCTCCTTCACCGCTAATCTCCAATATATAGCAATGTTACAAAATTTTGAGATTTTAAAAATCAAATCTGCAATTTATCCCATCAGATAAAGCATAAAAAGAAGTTTAATTTGACACCTAATTCACTTTCATATCTTCAGTATTAAGAAAGTTATGGCCATTTTCATACTCGGAAATTAGCATCTTGTTCCCCATTGCCTTTCAATTGACTTAACTCAAAAGCTGTGATCTGGAACAGTTAAAAGCCCATAACTTTCTTAAAAATTAAGAGAACTCAATGAAATTTTCAGTTATTATAGATTGAAGCATTCTGAAACAAGTATGAAACAATCTTACTTGGATGACCTGAAATTAAAGCATATAATTAGTTAGTTATCTAATTGTAGCTAATTACAAAATTCAATGAGTAGATCTAAACATCTATCCATTTCTTAAGAAAAGATAAACTTTTTTTAAATTGCCTAAGTGTCCAAATAACATTCACACAATAATCCACAATATACCTTATTTTTTAAATCTCATTTTCATGAATTTCTGGGCCAAATGGAAGGAATTTAGTGTTTGATTCCTGTAAATTAATGGCCATTTAAATCAACTAGCGAGTGGGTTTTAGTGGAATGCGGTGGATTGGAACGTTGCGGTTAGCGGTGAAGTCGGGAGGAAAAATACTGTTTGTTCATACATTTCTTCGGACCCTATTTCGCAACATGAAAATGTTATTAAAGCCTCCTGAAAAACCAACTTTTAATATAAAAATAAACTATTTACCTTTTTTTCTCCCCTACGCAAAATCCTTCCGGTTGTCGGCGCTCACGGCTTTTGAAGGTGATTTTTAAATTACTCTAGTTAATAAATAATTTAGAGTAATTTAAAAATACCTTCATTCATGAAATGTCAGAGCGATTTTTCTTCCGCAACGAAATCGCCTGACATTGATTGATTTTTCCTGCCTGTGGAAAAACGGCACTTTAAGCCCACCCCCTCTGAAAGGCGCCAAAGTCGCGCACACGGGGAGCGGCAGAACTGCAGCGCTGCTCAAGGTAAGTTTTGTAACATACCTACAATATATTGTTTGCCGTGAAAAACATGTTTGCTCTCTCCAAATACGAGCTGAATGGCTCTCTACTCTTGTCAAAAGTGCCACGGTTTCCAATGTATCCCGTGGACGCTGCCATCGTGTCGTTCTTTTTTTTTCTAAAACAAAAGGTCCGTTCAAAAACCCCGAATTCCTGTCTGTTCTGGTGTTACAATTCACCTAAAACTTAGCTGTACAAAGGCTATTCTGCTTGAGGAATTCAACAAAAAAAACTCAGTCTAAAATGTTATACACTCCCAAGGACGACATCTTGCCATGTAGACACAACATAGAGATAGCCTGACAAACTCTCGCCGATTTATCCGGCTGCTGTTTTAAACTACAATCCCCTACATAGAAGGATCTGCAGGCCTCTCATGTCCAGCTCGCAAATAACTGCGACACAATTCCGTATTTACTGTTTAAAATGTTAAACAGTACTGTGTGTTGCAAAACAGTCCTGCACTGTATTTAAAGGATGAGTTCACAAACTCTCTCCCATCCTCGGTGCCAATTTTGTTATATTCCGGACAGCAAAATGAATAACAACTTACACGCAGGCTGCCTGGATCACACAAGAGGGATTTATTACCAAACATCCCCTACTTATATACAACACCAACTCATTAGCATATACACAAATATGCATGAATACATTACAGTGGAATATTGCATTGGGGGAACGGGGCCCAATGGATCCCACTTGGTCTATATATATCTATATAATTAAAAGTCTCATCTTGGCCACTTCCTGTCAGTGCTGTATATTGATTTTAGAAAAAAGCTACCCTGTGATTTTTGGCCATCTTACAGTCCCCCTCCGCTGAGCCAGCCCCGAGGATTTTTCCCATCGATGAAAAATAAAAAAGTTATGAGTGTTTAAAAGACCTTGAGATCAGCTGATTGGTCCTCTCGCCCGTCAATCACTGCGATGAAGGTAACGCCCCTTCCCTGGGGGGTGGGGGGAGGGGGGGCAGGACTATAAAACCCCGGATGCCTGGACATGAGTCAGTCATTCTGCGAGATCACGAGGGAGAGGCCACGACTCATTCTAAGCTGTGAATAAACTGACTGTCATTCTAAGCTGTGAATCAACAATGTACTTGCAATAAATTAATTGTTAACCCTTAATGACAATGCCATGAGTTGTTTGGCCTGCTGCCCTGCCCGTGCTTGAAAGTGCAATGCTTAATTGGAAATGAAATGACAATGCCATGAGTTGTTTGGCCTGCTGCTCTGCCTGTGCTTGAAACTGCAATGCCTTATTAGGTCCGACTGTGTTTGGAAGGAATAAATGCTTTATTAGGTCCAACTGTGTTAGGTCGAAAAGTCCCGCTCATTTCGTGACTTCTGCTTAGTGGACAGGTCGCGATGATTGCATAATATCCGGTGAGTGCAGAGGTCACGCTGATTGCGTCATTTCCGGTAAGTGCAGAGGTCACGCTGATTACAGAAGTGCTGCTGACTGCGGAAGCCCCACGGTGAAGAGGCCGTGCTCAGCCATGTGAGTAGATTCAAGAAAGATTACTGTCATATATATGGTGTGTATGTGTGTGTGAGTCTGTGTGCGTGTGAGTCTGTGTGCGTGTGAGTCTGTGTGCGTGTGAGTCTGTGTGTGCGTGTGAGTCTGTGTGTGTGAGTCTGTGTGTGTGTGAGTCTGTGTGTGTATGTGAGTGTGAGTGAGTGTGTGTGTGAGTGTGTGTGTGTGAGGTGGAGGGTGTGTGTGTGAGTGTGAGTCTGTGTGTGTATGTGAGTGTGCATTTTGGAATTGGTGGAGAGGTGGAATATTGCGTTGGGGGACCAGCCCTTCCGTGCGAAGCTGGGACCCAACGGGTCCCACTTAGTCTAGTATATTACATCTTGTATATATATGATCATGTTTGTTTGTTTCTATATTTCTTTATTTGTTTGTTTCTATATTTGCACAAAAACGGCACTTTTTTTTGTTTGTTTGTTTCTATATTTGTTTTTTGTTTGTTTGTTTCTATATTTCTTTATTTGTTTCTATATTTCTTTATTTGTTTGTTTCTATATTTGTACAAAAACGCTACAATTTTTGGCCCACCTTACTTACCATTGTTCTGGGGTGTAAATGAGACATGTTTAGTTCGGATTGATGTTATATTTTACGTTATTGATATTTTAAACCTTACAAAAGCCACTTTTCAACACTTTTCCACTTGCCCTGCCCGTCAGCCGCATCACAATGATGTCAAAATGGGATCCCGAATCTCATTTACATAAAAAATCTGTAATTTTCATAAAAACTCTGTTTTAATCAAATTCTTCCATTTTCATTCACAATGACGTCACAATGGGATCCCGAATCTCATTTACATAAAAGAATTGCAATTTTAAAAAAACTCAGTTTTAATCAAATTCTTCCGTTTTCATTAACAGCTAACATTGTGTTTCGGTTTTTAAAAGAAATAACACGATTTGCATTGAAAATTCCATTTTTTTTAAATTGTGATTTTCACTGTGGGGGAGGGGGTGTGGGATAGGGGGGAGCTTTCATTTAAAAAAACATCGCGATTTTCATGGTGGGATAGGGGGTAGGTGAGGAGTGGGGGAGCAGGAGGATAGAGGAAGAGAGGGGTAGCGAGGGGAGAGGAGATATGGAGGGAGGGAGGGAGTGACTGAGCATATCCGCGTCAACTGAAAGGCTCCCCGTGCGTGTGCAGTGCGCCCAATATCTGCGCGGTGGGATTTGAAATGGCCGTGGGGCTGATGCTGGGTCAAGGTCTGGCAGCGGCGGTGCTGCTGCTCCAGGCCCGTGGGGATGGAGAGGAGCGGGACCCGGGACAAGGACTAGGCCGCAGCCTCGGCCTCTCCCTCCCCTGCATCCAGGCCGCTCGGCCCGTCCCCCCGACAACACCCGCCTTAAGTACAGGATTTGAAATGACCGCGGCGCTGGGGCTTAGGTCTGGGGGCGACAGCACTGCTGCTCCAAGCCCGCGGGGATGGCAGGGCTGCCAACTCTCACGCATTGAGCGTGAGACTCAGGCATTTGACGAAAATTCTCACGCTGATGATGACAAGTTCTCACGCTCAAAAGAATATTTTAAATAAATACATAAATAAATAAATAAAGTCACACTCCTCCACACTCACCAATGAGAATAGTTTTCTGTCGGCGGGTTTCCCGTAAAGAACGAGCAATTTGATTGGCTTAAGCCGATCGCACACTATTTAAAATGGCAATGTAGACAAAAATGCTGGAGAAACTCAGCGGGTGAGGCAGCATCTATGTCTGAGTTTGAACCTTCTTCAGACTCCAACATTTCAGCATTTCTCCAACATTTTTGTCCACCGCTCCATAGATGCTGACTCACCCGCATTCACATTCCCGTGCAGATGGTGTGATAGGTGAGACACGGCGGTGGTCCCAGCACCGACACCCGAGGCACCGCTCGTACCTCGTACCTCCCCCCTCCCCCCTCCCCCCTCCCCCCCACCTCCCCAACTCCGGCAGCTCTGTGTCCGTCGGCCGCTCTGTCCACACCACATGGAGTTTTAACCCCGGCCCGGAGCCAGGAGCGGACCGGGTGAGTGGGGGCGTCGGTGCCGCCTCCGGAGTCGCGGGGATAAATCTCGGGCTCCACTCCAATGCCCGACCCCTGGGTCACTGACCCTCATCTCCCCCGGATCCTCGGGTCACTGTCCCTTACCTCCACCGGACCCCAGCTGGACACAGAGCACCTGGGCCTGGCCGCATTCCCCGGGAGGGGGGGGGGGGAAGGGAGAGAAATGCTCAAGACTCTGCTCGCTCCGGGTGTTGTCGCCACTTCACTGACACACACTCTCACACACAACCTAACACACACCCTTACACACACACTGGCACACACAAGAGATATAGACCAAATGTGGATAAATGGGATTAGATTAGATGGGGCATCTTGATCTGCATGGACAAGTTGGGATGAATGGCCTGTTTCCATGCTGTAAGACTATGGCACTCTGTAGAAAGGGTGCAATTGTTCTGGAGAGGATCCAGGGGCGATTTATGAACATATTGGCAGAGCTGGAAAAACATTTTCATTTTGAAGAAAGATTTGATAACTGGGATTGTATTCTCTGCAGGAACAGAGGTGAAGAAAAGACTTAGTTGAGGTGAATAATATTATGGGAATAGGACCTGTTTCGCTTCACAAAGAATGTTGGAAGGAACGGCAGATGGTGGTTTAAAATGGTTAGACACTAAAAGCGGGAATAATGCAGCAATAAGGCAGCATCTCTGGAGAGAAAGAATAGGTGATGTTTTGGGTCGAGACCTTCGGACTGAAGAGGTTGAAAACAAGCCATAAAAACACAATACCTGGAGATGTGTGTTATCCAACTAAGGGCAGAAATCAGAATCATGTCTTCATCTTTATTGACATGACACCATAATAAATATATTCCAGAAAAAAAAATTAATGGGGTGGCACAGTGGCGCAGCGGTAGAGTTGATGCCTTGTAGCACCACAGATCCAGATTGGAACCTGACTACGGGTGCTGTCAGTACAGTATTTGTACATTCTCCTTATGACCACATGGTTTTCTCTGGATATTTCGGTTTCTCCCACATCCGAAAGAAGTGCAGGTTTGTAGGTTAATTGGCTTCTGTAAATTGTCCCTGGCGTGTAGGATACAACTGGTGCATGGTAGATTGCTGGTCGGTGTGGACTTGGTGGACTTTCATTGAACCATATACAATTGAATATGTGGCATTATTTTCGTCTTGTTTCTATAGTCAAAGAGTAAGGTTGATTGATTTATTTGTGCAGAACAGTGATGGAAGTCTGACTCCTCTTGCCTTGTTTCTATGTTTCTGTTTTTCTCTCTCTATATATACATATATGCATAACGACTTGACTTATCTGATTTCCATACATTAAAATACTAAGTCATTCATGTGCTGCACCTGTTGATCAGAGCCCGGCTCTACTGTGGAATGTAATTTAGCCTAACCTTATTCATACCTAATCCAATTTGAAGCATAAATGTTGCATTCAAATGCAAGTTAAAAGACTTACTACAGTATGCACCAGATTGCACAATTTCAGGCTGAAAAATGGAAAAGCTCCCTACCGTGGGAGGGGGGAGCCTCCCTACTGCACCCTCCCCCCCCCCTTGGTCGCTACGCTCCCTTGCAAGTTTTCACTCTCAGCTCTCACCCAATGTTGGCAGCCCTGGGGGATGGAGAGGAGCGGGACCCGGGGCAAGAACTAGCCCGCAGCCATGGCCTCTAGGTTGTTCATCCCGTCCCCCCAACAGCCCCTGCCTCAAGAACAA
This sequence comes from Raja brachyura, assembly GCA_963514005.1. The sequence goes on from OY740792.1 coordinate 29,872,528, forward strand.
CTTCATCGCTGACGTTGTGGAGAAAACAGGTCCGAGGGTGGTTTACATCGCGATCCTGGGGAGGTGAGGATAGATTGAGGGAGAGGAGGGGGGAGTGGGGGAGGTAGGGAGTGGGGGATAGAGGGAGAGATGGCAGTGGGGGAGGTGAGGAGGGAGAGTGGGAGTGTGGGATAGGGGGGAGGTGAGGAGGATAGAGGGAGAGGATGGGGGTAGGGAGGGGAGAGGGGTTATGGAGGGAGGGAGGCTGTAACTGAGGATAGGGGTAAGGAGAGGGAAGGAGAGGTGAAGGAGGGAGTGGGGAGGAGGAGTGGGGAAAGAAGAGGGAGGGTGAAATGGAGAGGGAAGGAGTATGCAAGGTAATGGAGGAGGGGAGGGGGAAGAGAGAGTAGGGGAGGGAGGAGGTGAACAGAGGAAGCCAAGGAAGCTTGGTGGAAGGTGGGGAAAGGGACGATAATGGAGGAGGGAAATAGGGGACTGAAGAAGGTGAGTGACATGCGTTCACATTGATCTTAAATTTAACAAGTTATTGGCATTTTAAAAACGTTGCAGTCGTGCTCCCACCTGCCGGCCGCGCCCTGCGTAGTTGGGGAGGGTTGTCCTGACTCGAGTCACAATGGGGATCTCTGGCGTCACAACGGGAACCCGTCAGCTGCACTGCACAGTTTGGTGGAATATTGCAATGGGGGAATGGGGCCCAACGGGTCCCACTTGGTCTAGTTAATTATAAAACACAGTAGAAGAAAATCAGACATTAGTGCAAAAACACAACTGGAAATCAAATTCATGCTTGTGCAAGAGATAATCTGCCGTATTCCGTTGCTGAGCTGGAATTCCAGCTGTTGAACCTGAGGTAGGACTCTAACTGATCAATTTGTGCCAGATCACAATAGGATTGTCCTTGACAATATGAAAGATATGATGAAACTGCATGAACTGAGAGGGTAGGAGGAAGTATAGGTGGATATTGGTCACTAATTGATCTCCTGAAATGGAAATAATAAGTTGAGGAAGGGAGAGTCAACAGCATAAACGTGAGAGTAGGGTGAAAATTGGCAACAAAAGTGATGATTCGAGTTCTGCATGAGAACAGGAAGCGCCACCATAGCAGTCATCAAAATATTGAAAAAGGAGATGTAAGACTTGGCCTGAATAGGACTGAAATGAGAACTGTTCCACATTTCTTTCACAGACACAGGTATAGCTTGGAAGCGTGTGGGTTCTCCTACATTTGATCTGGACGTGAAGTTGTTCAATGTGGGAACAAGTTAAATTAAGTGAAGGAGGGTGATGTTGGGGAATGGCCAGATGGGTGCAGATGGCCCTCAGACTCTGGTGTGGGATGGAAATGTAGAGGCATTGGATGTCCACGGTGAAGGTGAGTTGTGTTCGGGACCAGGAGATTGGAAATTCAAAATGGCAGTGGGCATGAGCGGTGTTATGGATATGAATGGAAATACAGAAGATCATGGGAGAAAGAATGGCGTCCAAATACTGTAGGACCAACTGGCTGAAATGATTTGTCTATCAGGACAGATCTGCTTATGGCACCTGGGGAGTAGGGAGATGTGAGCTCTGTGGGGCTAAGGGATTTGAGGATAAACTGTAGAGGAAAGATCCCCTCAGGTGAAGTAAACATCTGTCTTGGAGGCAAAGGCATAATGTTTGGCGATCAGGCCATGATCCAGAGAGAAATATGAAGAGATGTCAGAGAGCTGAGAGTCAGCCTCAGGAAGTCATTTTGCTAGCTCAGGGAAGGATTGCCCTTAATGGTACAAAATCAATGATGAGAAACCATTGCGTTGGCCACAACTGGAGTGTTGTGTCCAACTATGTCGACATCTTTGGGAAAGGCCCGAGAAAGGAATCGGAAAATAACATGTCCAAAGGATGAGGGACTTTTGTAGACAGATTGGAGAAGCTGGGATCATGCTTTAAGAACAGAAAAGGCATGGCAGTATTGGATGGAAGCATTCAAATTCATCAACAGATTGTAGAAATGAGGAAGGGGGGGGGGAGGAGGGGGAGACAAATACTACCAATGCTAGAAGGATTGACACGCAGAGAACACAGATTTAAGACGATTGGCAAAAAGAGGCAGAGGTGAGATGAACAAAAATGTTTTAGATTGAGTTGTCACTTTCAGAAGGAACAGAGAAAATGATAAAAAGTACTCCCAATAAGGACTACAACTGGATTTTCTTGTTCTTCCATTTTGAGTTCTTCTTCAGGAGCGTGGTTTATTTTGTAATTTATTCTTTTCCTGGGATACATCCAAGGACTCTTGGATTTTGACTTTGTTAGAATCACAGAATGACTCGCCAGTGTCATTTGACTTTGTTAGAATCACAGTGACGTAGCACAATTCCCTTTTCCATTCCCATATTGACCTTTCTGTCCTGGGCCTCCTCCAGTGCTAGTTCCACACAAATTGGGTAACTTAAAATCAAGTGGTATGAACATTGCATTCTCTAATTTTAAGTAACTTGTCCCCTTCCTCCACCCTAGTTGTTTTCCCAGTTTCCCAGTTCTTCACTTTGTTTTCTTCTTGATATCACACATTCGATAGCCACCAATGGACTTACCAGACACCACCCTGCCTGAGATCATTTGTGGCAGGCCCTGATTGGTCCAGGTCTTTTCTCGACTCCAGCTCTTTACTCCCAGCCCCTACTTTCAGTTTGAAGAAGGGACCTGACCTGAAACCACCCATGCTTTTTCTCCAGAGATGCTGCCAGACTTGCTGAGTTACTCTAGAGCTTTGTGTCTAGAGTAACTCAGCTCTCCTTCATCTTTGAGCGGCCTTATTTTTAATGTATGTATAAAAACTCTTGGGATTTTTCTTAATCTGTCTTGCCAATTACATATGGCCCCTTTTGGCCCTTTGGGCTGCTTGAATTATTTCCTACTCGCTTTATATTCCTCATAAGCCCCATCTGTACCACATTCTTAAACCTGACATATGCACCCTTTTTCTTTCTGACTAAGTTCACAACCTCCTTGGTCATCCTTATCCCTCCTCATTACTGGAACATGCTGATCCTGCACTTTGATCAGCTGGCTTTTGATTGACTCCCACATATCATGTGGATATACCCAATAACAACTGCTCCCAATCTACTCTCCTTAGTTCCTATCAAATGTCAAGTCCCTATAATCAGAAATGTTAAACTACCACTCCTGTTTCTCTTCGTGCCATGTTTCAGTAATAGCTATAATATTATAGTTTTATGTGCCATTAAGAACTTTAATCTAGCCATAATACTCCATGTATTTAGGTATATACTGAGAAATGCAGTTTCATTTTTTAATCTATTTTCCAACATTGGTTTGCATTGTCTTCCAAATTCATTAATTTTCTACCTTCCATTTTCTGACCTGCTTTGCTGTCGTCTGATTCCCATCATTTTGCAAAACCTGTTTTAAACTCTCTAAAAGAACAAGCAACCTGCCTGCAAAGGACATTAGTTCAAGTCCTGCTGATGTGCATCAGTGCAGTTTGTCCCTTGAAAGTTGATGTGGAGTTTAGGGAGCACTGACGGTAATGTTCAACTCACCTTTGAAGAGAATCAAGAAACTTTAATTGTCATGTGTACCGAAATGGGCTCCCAGTTGAGGGAGTGAACTGCAGTTAATTAGCTTTTTGAACATGCCAAAGGAGCTACACTTCAGATGCTGGCCCATCAACCTGGATCCTGAAAACTTGCAGGTGCACTATTATATTACTGATTCATGTCTTCAAAACCCATTGCTCAGTAAAAATCCAATGGGTACGCAACCCATGATGTAATCAAAGCTGTCCAAATACGCTGTGTGTACACATTTGGGATCATAAAGACCCCAGACTACCATCATTTTTGAGCATTGACTGCCTTCTGAAGTCTCGAGCAAACTCCTTTCTTCCATCAGTTTACTGCATGAAATGATGGACTGGCCTGTGAACACCAGTCTCTTTGGCAAGTTCACATAAGCAGAATTGATAACAGTGAAGGTCACCACTGATCTGAACTTTAAGGCTAAACTAGACCAAGTACAGACTTCCCCCAATGCAATATTCCACCACTCACCCGTTCCCCCAACGCAATCCGTTCCCGAACGCAATATTCTACCACTCATGCATAGGCCCCAACTGCGCAGGCGCAGCTCATTTCTCATTCCCCAGCACTCCCTCCTCCTCCTCTTCACCCTCCCTCTTCACCTAGAGAGGGGGGGGGGGGGGTAGAGAGGGAAGGGGGGGTAGAGAGGGAAAGGGGGGTAGAGAGAATGGGGGTTAGAGGGGGAGGGGGTAGAGAGGGGGTAGAGAGGGAGGGGGTAGTGAGAGATGGGGATGGGTTAGTGAGGGAGTGGGGAGGGGGTAGAGAGGGAGGGGGATGGGAGAGGGAGGGGGAAGGGAGTAGAGAAGGAGAGGGGCAAAGAGGGAGGGGGTAGAGATAGAGAGGGAGGGCGAGAGGGAGATAGAGTGGGGGGAGGGAGGGTAGAGAGGGAGATGGCAAGGGACGGAGAGGGAGGGGGTAGAGAAGGAGGGGGTAGAGAGGGTAGGAGTGAGGGTAGATAGGGAGGGGGTAGAAAGGGGGAGGGAGTGGAGAGAGGGAGTGGACATGGCAATTACCCTCCCTACCCCCTCCTCTCCGTCAATCCCCCCCTCTCCCTCCTCACCTCCCCATTGGCCCCGTTGTCGCGAGGCCTCACTGCTGTGGTCTTGACGCCTCTTTGATGGCCGCCCCTACTGGGGCATCGCGGGTAGAAGCCCGGGTCAGAAAAAGCGGAACGTTAATTTAAATGCAGCCCTCCCCCTGATGTCACTGGAAGCTGGTTGAAGGACGTTTGCCGTTTAAAAACTTGGTTTTAGCTATTTTTAAAACGTTGTAATTTGTAAAATATAGCATAAAATGTGAAGTGAAGCAGTTTATTTTGTTGACGTGGTTAATGTGATTAATAAACTGTGAAATTTTCAGCGTTAGCGCATAGCATTTTGAGGAAGATATAATAAATACAGACAGGCACACTCACACACACAAGATCAGACTTTTATAGGTATAGAGATGAAGCCAAAGGTGCCCGCAGGGAAAATCACTGGAATACACCATGCAATTTTATTTTTAACCAACTGAAACTATATCCAGTTAGAAGGATAACAAAATGCAAAAGATATAAAATGAATCAATCATGTGATCTGTCATTCTGCTATGATGAGCAGCAAGTTCGTTGTCCATGAAGCCCATCGTTAAAGTGTCTCAGGACTGATAGTATTAAGGCACAGGTCCTACTTCTGGCTCATGCTTTTGGAGATTACATCAGCACCTTGCTTAACTTTGCTGCAGCTGCTTCTGACTCAGAACAGAACAAGGATCTAGCCTGAATGTCAATGACTGCTGCATAACTGTTCATGCCTGTTCACACAGAACACTGGGCAACTGGGATTTTTTAGAATTTTTCCTCATTGTTTCCTGTAACTCACCCAAGCATGAAGCATCCAGTGTCTGCATCATAGCAGTTTCATACGTTCATAAGTGATAGAAGCAGAATTAGGCCATTCATCAAATCTCCACCATTCAATCATGGCTGATCTATCTTTCACTCTCAACCCCATTCTCCCGTCTTCTCCCCATAACCCCTAACGCCTTTACTAATCAAGAATCTATCAATCTCTGCCATAAAAATATCCATTGATGGCCTCCACAGTCTTCTGTGGCAATGAATTCAACAGATTCACCACCCTCTGACTAAAGGAATTCCTCCTCAATTCCTTCCTAAACGCACATCCTTTTATTCTGAGGCTATGCCTTTGGTCTAGACTCTCCCACTAGTGAAAACATCTTCTCCCATATCCACGCTATCCAGGCCTTTCACTATTCGGTAAGTTTCAATGACGTTCCCCCTCATCCTTCTAAACTCCAGAGAGTACAGGCCCAGTGCTGTCAAATGCTTATCATATCTTAACCCAATCATTCCTGTAACATTCTCATAAACCTCCTCTGGACTCTCTTCAGCGCCAGCACATCCTTCTTCAGATATGGGGCCCAAAGTTGCTCACAGTATTCCAAATGCCATGTGACCATTTGCCATCTGGCCAAGAGCTACGGCTGTATTAAATGGCAAAGTAGAGTCATGTTGCTTACTCCAGATCCTAATTCATATGTTTACAAGCAAGCCACTGTAAATAGATCATTGATGGCAAGCATATCTAAGTGGAGGCTGATACTTGACGTCTGAATTCTTAGATTTTTATTGACATTGATCTTCATGCAAATGAAAGAGAAAATACATACTTTAAGCTGAAAGGGTAAAGAGATGGAGGAAATGGAAGTCAACAATGCTTTTAAAATAATCTTAGATTATATTAGCAAGAAGGTTCATTTTGGGAATGAATAATTTCAACCCAGAGACAGAGTACATTACGGCCGAGGTACAGGAGATCCCCGGTAAACTCAAAGTCTTCCAATCTTCTCTGAAGCTGAACATTGTTGAGGAAGGTTGCTTCCCATTTTTCTTTTCACACTGTAAAGCTTTTAATCTTTGCACTGAACTTCATTTTCCAAAATCTAACATTTCATTTTATCTATTTCTCAAACACTAGATCAGGTACAATGCTTAGTATTACAAATGCAGGGTTAATGTTGCTTCAGTCCTCCATCCCTAATGCAATGCAGTCAGCACATCTCTCCAACCTGACAATATGCTTTCAATGAGCAACCGTTGTATTCTCTCTTTCACCTTATTGCGATCGGTCTTTTACGTTTACCCTAAAGAGTCAAGTGTTTTATTGTCATATGTCCTGAAATGGAACAATTAAATTATTTCTTGCAGCAGCAGCACAGCATGTTTATAAACACACTGCTCAATAGATAATATAATAAACAAAAAAAGTTCAATAAATTAAAAAGCCTATGTAGTGCAAAAACAAAACAAAGCCTGAAGTCCTTAGTGCAAGCCACGCAGTTTATAGAGCGGAATTTAGTTGGAGTTCGTAATGTTTAATAGCCCAATGGCTATTGGGAAGAAGCTGTTCCCGAATCCGGATGTTACAGTTTTCAGACTGATGCCTTCTCCCGATCGCAGGAGTGAAATGAGAGCGTGGCCAGGGTGGGGTGGGTCCTTGATGTTGCTGCCTGTTCATTTGAGACAGTGCCTGAACTACTATCTATCTCTTTGGTGACCTTCGGATTACCCTTGATCGGACTTTGCTGGCTTTACCTTGCATTTTACTTCGGAGTCACGTGAGTGACTACATGAAGAAGCCCCGCTAGGCGCATGCGCGTCATTACGTCGACGCATGTCGCATGGAACGGGCTGGAGAACACAGCTCCACCAACGGTGAGTAGAAACCTCGCAGGTAAGTGATTTAAAACTTTAGTGAGAGCACTTAAGCTCCGTAAAGCTGGCTTGCGAGTCAGTAGGAGCTTGTGGTATGGAGAGCGTTGGAAGAAAGTCAGTTCGAAGTAAGCGTGAGTCGCGAAGCAATGTGGTCCTATCGCAGTGATCGGGAAGAGAGATTAGTGCGGTGCCGGTTCCGATACCGATGGCCGTTTTACCCGTAATTGAACAGCTTCCAGCTGCTCCAGTATCGCAGGGCACTGAGGCCACAACTATAGGGAAGAAGGCTAAACGAAAGTCTGTCACCGTTTTGTCTGACGGGTCGGACGAAGAGGACTCCCCTTCAGATCGTAAAAAAATGTGGGTGAGACTGGACCAAATGGAGAAAATGCTCCAAACGCTTATCAGTCAAGTCCAAGGACCCAGAGATTCCCCAGGCAACCTCCGAAGGAGTTCCATATTCTGAGTATGGTGCCTATCAACAGTGGGAATCTCACTCTCCAGTGCCTTGTTTGGGTATGGATGAGGTCTCCCTGGAGCACGACTCGGGAGTACCAGGGCAGGAGGAGCCTGAACCTGAAGCTGGTGTCCCTACATATGTGTACACACCAGAGCACAAGAGCCACGCTCCGGGTGTTCCCGATGTAGCGCACAATTTTGCTATACCGTAAGAGACTGGTGAGGCTATGGAAGATAACCTAGCTGCCAATATCAACTATTTGGTTTCTCACCAGCTCCATGAATCTGTTATGACTGAGACAGCAGAGTTGTATAAAACACCGGTCAATTGTGCCTCGCTCAGGGTGCCCACTGTAAACTCAGCAATATGGGTACCCATGAGTGCAACGATACGAGGGCAGGAAATGCGTTTCCAGCGTGTTCTCAAGCTGATATCTGCTGGCATCACTGCGTTTGGGAAGATGACACAAGGGTCAACAATGTCTAAAATACAAAAATACATGCTCGCATTATTCTGTAATGCTTATTTTGAGATTAATTGTATGAGGAAGACCGCCATTCGGCCAACGTTACATCCAAAATTTGCAGGACTGTGCAGAGCAAGTAGTATCCAGGCACCGGATTATTTATTCGGTGAAAATCTTCCGAAACAAATCAAGGACATTGATGAAGAGTCCAAAACAATTGGCCTTATAAAACCTTTCATCCCTGCTCCAAGAAAACAAGCAGATTGGATATGCAGGGGGTTTGATGCTGGGGCAGGGCCCAGCAGAGCGAGGCCGATGGGGCGAAAATATTATTACCCAGTACAGCCCAACATCAACCCTTATATTGGGAGAAGGAGACCTTCCAGGTTGTTTGCTGAGGTACTGTAACTTCATTCTGTCACAGATAAAACTTCTGGGGCACAACCTCCGGTTGGGGGTAGATTACAATTGTTTTATGATGAATGGTGCTGCATAACATCTGATCAGTTTATACTAGATACTGTGTCAGGCTCTACAATAGAATTTATGGGAGGAGTTGATCCACCTGTACAGCACATGCCTAATAGAGTCTTTGTGTTTGCTGCACCAGAAACTCGTCAGATAGAAGAAGAAATTAAAAATTTATTCCCGAAAGGGGTAATTGAAAGAAACATAGAAACATAGAAAATAGGTGCAGGAGTAGGCCATTCGGCCCTTCGATCCTGCACCGCCATTTAATGTGATCATGGCTGATCATCCAACTCAGTATCCCGTACCTGCCTTCTCTCCATACCCCCTGATACCTTTAGCCACAAGTGCCACATCTAACGCCCTCTTAAATATAGCCAATGAACTGGCCTCAACTACCTTCTGTGGCAGAGAATTCCAGAGACTCACCACTCTCTGTGTAAAGAATGTTTTCCTCATTTCGGTCCTAAAGGAATTCCCCCTTATCCTTAGACTGCGACCCCTTATTCTGGACTCCCCCAACATCGGGAACAATCTTCCAGCATCTAGCTTGTCCAACTCCTTAAGAATTTTGTAAGTTTCTATAAGATCCCCCCTCAATCTTCTAAATTCCAGCGAGTACAAGCCGAGTCTATCCAATCTTTCCTCATATGAAAGTCCTGATATCCCAGGATTCAGTCTGGTGAATCTTCTCTGTACCCCCTCTATGGCAAGGATGTCTTTCCTCAGATTTGGAGACCAAAACTGTACGCAATACTCCAGGTGTGGCCTCACCTAAAACCCTGTACAACTGCAGTAGAACCTCCCTGCTCCTATACTCAAATCCTTTCGCTATGAATGCTAACATACCATTTGCTTTCTTCACTGCCTGCTGCACCTGCATGCCTACTTTCAATGACTGGTGTACCATGACACCCAGGTCTCGTTGCATGTCCCCCTTTCCTAATCTGCCACCATTCAGATAATAGTCTACCCTCATGTTTTTGCCACCAAAGTGGATAACCTCACATTTATCCACATTATACTGCATCTGCCATGCATCTGCCCATTCACTCAGCCTATCCAAATCACCCTGCTACCTCCAAGCATCCTCCTCACACCTAACTATACCCCCCAGCTTGGTATCAACTGCAAATTTGGAGATGTTGCATTGAATTCCCTCGTCCAAATCATTAATATATATTGTAAATAGCTGGGGTCCCAGCACTGAGCCTTGCGGCACCCCACTAGTCACTGCCTGCCATTCTGAAAAGGACCCGTTTACTCCTACCCTTTGCCTCCTGTCTGCTAGCCAGTTCTCTATCCACATCAATACTGAACCCCCAATACCGTATGCTTTAAGTTTGTATGCTAATCTCTTATGCGGGACCTTGTCAAAAGCCTTCTGAAAGTCTAGATATAACACATCCACTGGTTCTCCCTTATCCACTCTACTAGTTACATCCTCGAAAAATTCTATCAGATTTGTCAGACATGATTTACCTTTCATAAATCCATGCTGACTTTGTCCAATGTATTCCCCAGACCGAAAAAAGATGGGGTTGTACAGTCATTCTGGACCTCACACGCTTAAATTCCTACGTTCAGTATAGACATTTTAAAATGGACACCTTCAACACTGCAAAGCAGTTGTTGTGACAAGGCTGTTATATGGCTACCATAGCTCTAAAAGATGCATATTATTCAGTACCAATTCATCATCATTATCGCAGGTACTTGAAGTTTAATTGGATGGGTCAGCTGTGGCAATTTAAAGCATTACCTAATGGGTTAACTTCAGCTCCTAGGCTGTTCACAAAATTATTGAAACCAGTACTGGCGTTACTGAGGGCTCAAAATCACATTGTAATGGCTTATCTGGATGATATTTTAATTGTAAGCGCCACTCAGGAGACAGCTGAAGAATCGGTTTCAGCAACCACAAGCCTATTTGAAAGGCTAGGGTTTCTGGTACATCCAACAAAATCTAAGTTACAGCCATCCCAAACAATTGATTATTTGGGGTTTATCATTAATTCAGTTGATATGTCAGTAACTTTGCCAACAGCTAAGGTTGTGGATATTACATATGCTTGTACTTGCCTCGCTGAGAAACCATATCCCTCCATCCGAGAAGTAGCTAGGGTTATTGGTAAATTGGTAGCAGCGTTTCCTGCTGTAGAGTTTGGACCTCTGCACTATCAAAGTCTGCAACGAGCCAGAGAACAAGCACTAAAAAAGATAGGTCTATGCAGATACCAACTACAGCCTTAGCTGAATTACAATGGTGGATTATCAATGTTGCACAAGCCACTAACAACATGTTGGTTCAGCAACCTTCAGTGGTTTTACAGACTGATGGGGAGCTACGGACAGCGAATCTAGCTGTGGTGGTAGATGGAGTGTCCAAGAGGATTTAACTCTCCAAACGCATGGTATAAATTATTTGGAGTTATTGGGGGCATTTTATGGATTAAAAGCTTATTGTTCCACAATGAATAATTCACACATTCAACTCCAGCTGGACAATACCACGGCTGTGGCATATATCAATCATATGGGAGGAGTAAAGTCAGCCTCATGTGATAATCTGGCTAACATCATGTGGCACTGGTGTATCTCCAGGAACATCTGGCTCTCAGCTATCTACCTACCAGGGAGAGATAATGTGGTGGTAGTCAACAGGTCACAAAAGTTCAATGACAATACAGAATGGATCTTAAATCCAGAAGTTTTTAAAAAGATTGTCAGCTGCTATGGGTTACCAGATATTGATCTGTTCGCATCCAGATTAATTCACCAGTTGCCTAAATATGTTTCATGGGAGCCGGATCCAGGAGCAGTAGCGGTAGATGCATTCTCGCTACATTGGGGACATTCATTCTTCTATGCTTTCCCCCCATTCTGCCTGATTAGGCAATGTCGCACTAAAATAGAGCAGGACTCCGCCACAGGCGTTTTGGTGGTTCCAGACTGGCCTACACAGCCATGGTTCTCATTGGTGCTCAGAATGATGACTCAGCCATTCATTTCGATCCCCAACTGCAGTAATTTGTTGGTACATCCAATAACAGGAGAAAGTCATCCGTTACATGACCGTATTAATTTGTTAATCTGCAGGTTCTGACCAGACCGTTACAAGTGCTTGGACTGTCGGATGGGACCATAGATGTCATAACTGCAGCTTGAGAGATAGCACTAAGAAACAATATATGTCTCATATAAAGAAATGGGAAATGTTTTGTGTACAGTCAGATATATCTTATCATACTGCGAGCATACAGGATGTACTGGAGTTCCTTGCTATGTTGCATTTTGATCAGCACCTGAGTTATAGTGCCATTAATAGTGCTCGGAGTGCTTTGTCCTCTTACTTAGGACAATTTTCAGAACGACAATCTATTGGGTCTCATCTATTAGTATCCCGATTTATGTGAGGAATTTTTAATAAAAATCCTCCCAAGCCTAGATATACAGAAATCTGGGATGTCAGTATAGTTCTCACACTGCTTCGGCAATGGGCTCCAATTATGTCACTGTCTTTTCAGAAGTTAACACTTAAAGTGGTTATGCTCATGGTGTTAGTATCAGCACGAGTACAAACATTGCAAATGTTAAAATTAGAAAGTATGCATTTGTCTGTAGATAAAATTACTTTTTATGTCTATGATCGAATTAAGCAAAGCAGGCCAGGAATGGCTGGAACCAAGGTAATCTTTAAAGCATACCCTGTGGACCAAGAGTTATGTGTGGTTAAGCATCTGAGTCAATATATTGAAGTAACTAAGAGTCTCAGAGGTTCTGAGACAGCAATGCTCATTACCCACAAAAAAACTAAAAATGTGTCAGCACAAACAATTTCTAGATGGTTAAAACAGGTTCTGGATTACGCTGGAGTGGACACTCATGTGTTTAAATCTCACTCCACTAGGGCGGCATCAACATCCGCGGCGACGGCGACGGACGTGCCGCTCGACCAAATCCTCGAGGTCGCAGGATGGTCTAAAGAAGCAACTATTTCTAAGTTCTATGATAAACCTGTTGTTACAGTGCCAGGGTTTGGGCATACTGTGTTGGGTTCGGTTTAATTTGCGGTTGCTTTGTTTTTATATCATTTTTTTGTAATTTCCCCCTGGGATAGAGGGGTTATTACTTTCTTTTGTTATCACTATTATTATTATTAAAATAGTTATTGAATAATTGAAACAATGTTCAATATATTATTTATTTACTACTGTGTCAACTGAAGCAGTGTGTCGTATGGAGTGCATCCATGGCATGAAATCACAGAGCTTTGAAATCTTCACGTGGTCACTCACGTGACTCCGAAGTAAAATAGTAAGATTAAACGAGAACTTGCCAGTTCGAAGTTTAATCCTTATTTTCTGAGGAGTTACGATGAGGGATTACGTGCCCTCCGCTCCCGGCCCTCATAATCAAAAGGATCATCTGGTAGTTCTAGTCTTCTCAAAGCCTTTACTATATTACTTTGGCTATTGTGTTTCTGTGTTTTCACGCCGCTGCTTTGAAGTATGACGTGCATGCGCCAGGCGGGGCTTCTTCACGTAATCCCTCATCGTAACTCCTCATAAAATAAGGATCAAACTTCGAACTGGCAAGTTCTCATTTAATCTTACTATTAAACATTATTCCCTTATCATATATCTATACACTGTAAATGGCTTGATTGTAATCATCTATTATCTTTCCGCTGACTGGATAGCACGCAACAAAACATTTTTCACTGCACCTCGGTACACGTTACATTAAACTAAACTAAATTTTAAAAAAAGTTGGTGAGGGTGTCAGTACCCATGATGGACCAGGCAATGTTCACAACATTTTGTATAATCCTTTGTTTCTGGGCATTCGAGTTGCTGAACCAGGCCGTGATGTAACCAGTCAATATGCTCTCTACTGTACACTTGTAGATGTTCAAGGGAGTATTCGTTGACATACTGAATCTCCTCTATCTTCTAAGGAAGTAGAGGCATTGTTGCGCTTTCTTTCTGATTGCATCAATGTGCTGGGTCCAGGATAGATCTTCAGAGAAATGCACGCCCAGCAACTTGGATTTGATGACTCTCTGCCACTGACCCATTGATGAAGACAGGTTTGTGGATCCTCGGCCTTTCTGTACTAAAGTCAACAATCAGTTCCTTGGTTTTACTGACGTTGAGTACAAGGTTGTTGTTCTGGCACCATTCAATCAGACGATTGATCTCCCTCGTATACTCGGACTCATCATTATCCGTAATTCGCCTAACAATGGTGGTGTCATCGGCGAATTTAAAGATGGAGTTGGAACTGTGTTTGGCTACACAGTCATGAGTATACAGTGAGTAGACCAGGACGGCTGAGCACACATCCTTGAGGACCCCCTGCGCTGATGGTTATCAAGGAGTAAATGTTAGTGCCAATTCCTGCCAATTGCATTCTGTTGCAAATCTATAATGATATTGTTGCTGAAATAATACACAACATTTCTCAATCTCCCATGTTGTTGCACATGAGAGTAAGGGTCAGGTATGCAGGTGTAATTCGGTCTCCATTTTAAATTTGTGTTTTCAGCCATTGTTTTAATATAATTGTTATATTTTTCCAATTCTGAATAATTCATGTAAACTTGTCATACTGCAATCATTCCAGTTCCTCCATTGACAACTGTGTCAGCATCTCACGGGCAGTTTTACAATATAAATGTGGATATAGGTATTTATTAAGGGAACAATTAGCAATAAAAATGAACACATTTTTAAAGATTAGTACTGCAAGTGATCTCATCTTCAACATATTTTGGTTTAAATTTGGGAGTTTCACTATCATTCTCAATTTTGATTGCAGGAGACTGCTGTAGGCCTTAACCAGTCAATAGTAAATCATGCATGTCACTTTTGTTTTGGACCATACTAATCACTTTTGTTTGGACCAGTTACATATTTGGCTTTGATTATATGATAGTTTCAAATTATTAGGGCAGAGGATTTCTTTTTGTTTTCTTCTCTTATAAATTATTTAAATGAAGGATCTTACTTCGGATGACTTGCTATTGATAAACTGGTTAGAATCTACAACATGAAGCCTTGTTGGAGAATGGTAAACAGGTGGGATGACCGAATAGTGAACACGGGCTGTGAGCTGCACAACGCGATAACAGTTTCTAATGTGCATTGCCTTATAAAGACAAATCTTGCACTTTTGGAATCACATGTCACTTACCACCACAAACCTCACTTCCTTCCTCCTAAATGCAACTGTTTGAAATACCCTATATGCGCGTTTTACTTCCAGGAGAAGGTGCGGACTCCTTTAAGGCAAACGTGGAGTAGAATCTTCAGAACGTTTCTCCAAGGTAAAAATGGGAGTGATCTTAAGAATTTTACTGCGAGAAATACTTATTTCAATGCAAAGGAACCAAAGTAGGATTTTGGCTTGCCTGTGTTGGAATTAATCTTTAGATACATTGATAACAATCAATGCTGTATGCTTTAATCATAAGCTTGTGGTTAGACTGTATAAAAGGCAGGCAGTTTGATTATGAATACATAATCTTCTAAAGCCACATTATTGAGTGTTTGGTTGAGTGGAGAGGAATCAGTGATTATTAAAAATGTCAAGTTTGTTGATCAGGTTCCTCGTAATGCTTTATGTTTGGCTGGTCATGTAAGCAATGTATCTCTGGTAATTTGACACCTCTTTATATCACATGTTACAATATGTAATCTGCACCAGTTTAAATGAAGACGCTTTTTTATTTTCTGTTTAGACCCTGTTTGCCTATTGGATAGGGAACTTTAACATGGTGACTTTTGTATCAGGGAACTTCAATGTTGTAAAGAACCACAAGCAATTCTGTTGCAGAATGTGGATGCCAACATTTTTTTACCAATAGGTATTTTTATTTCTTCAAATGCACGCAAAGCAAGTAATTAAGAAAACAAATGGAAGCAGGGTGGTGTATCAAAGTAGGGCAGTCTTGTTGCATTGTACAGAGTGTTGGTGACATCACACCTTGAAGACTGCACACAGAATTGGTCTCCATATTTAAGGAGTACTTGCATTGAAGCCAGTTTAGAACGGGTTCACTAGGTTGATTCCCAGGAAGAAAGGGTTGTTTTATGAGGAATGTTCAAGTAGTTTGAGTTTGTCGTCATTGGAGTTTAGAAGAATGAGAAGCAATGAGTGAAACACAAGATTCCGAGGGAGATTGAATGGGCGGATGTGGAGAGAACATTTATCCTACTCGAAGAAATCAAAAATAAGGGAGTGTAGTTTCTGAATAAGGGGTTGCTGATTTAAGATAGAGATGATGGGAAATGTCTTCTCTCAGAGGATAATGAATCTTTGGAATTTTCCAACCTTTTTAGATTGCATCATTGAATATGTCCAAGGCGGCAATAGATTTTTCATGTATGTGGAATTAATGATTCTGCAGTAACCTGTAGGGAAAATTAAGCCAAGACCATGATCAGTTCAGCTAAGAACCTATTTAATGGCAGGAATGAGATGAAGGGTTGAATGGTCTCGACCTGCTCCTGTTTACTGGGTTTGTATGTCCTTCCTTAAAAGGCTGGATTTAGCATATAATAAAAATGTTTACTTGTTCTGAAATAATGTTAATAGAGCAGCAGTGATATCAAAAACTGACTATTATAGCACAGTTTACTTAATTTATTCTCAGACATATCAGTCGGTTAGAGCATTTGAATTTCATAAATTAATCTTGCTCCAAATTTTTAAGATGTACTTGGGAATCTCAGTTTCATTCAGATTCTGTACTTTTCAAGATATTCTATTTTTAATTGAATTAGTAACTTGAAATGTCACAGAAACTACAAAATCTGCAGTCGTGAAATGAGGAACTTTATATTAAATGTCCCTATTCAATGTTCATTTGAAAGTCTCAGTGTAGCATAACCGGGATCTGTTTCAAGAGGGGAAATTATGAAACAGAATATTAAGGAACTAAAAGTTACATGTTGCAAAACAGTAGCAGGATCTGTAAATGTCTTCAGTATCCGAGGGAAAAAATTGCAGAAATATCACTGGGAATAGAACTTTACTTACCAGTTTTGATCACCATGTTTGTGGTTCACAGAAGGGTGATATGTGAAGGTATGCCTCTTTTCAAGATTTATCTTCCAGAGATGCTGCCTGACCTGCTGAGTTACTCCAGCACTTTGTGTTTTTTATGCTGTATGAAGTGATAAGGTTCTCTTTCGTCTCCCTCAGGTGCCTATTGTGTCATCACATTGGTACAAACTCCCATCCTCCATCTGCCAATGTCATCATGCTGCAATGGGCCATGCCACTCATTCCTTTGTACCTTGTGCTTCTATCATCGAAAAATCCTTCAAGTTCTTCCAAAGGGAGATGGCATTACAGTGGATTGTAGTTGGAGAAGGCTCACTAGGATGGTGGCTATGAGAGGGATGCTGTGGAATAGTCAGTAGAAGTAACACATTTGGATGCATGGTGTTGGAGATAAACTTTATGAGGAGTTTGTACTTAAGGTTTTCTGGAAGATGGAGTTAGTGGCGAAGATTTAGCATTTAGAGCATGTTCTTGCTCTGTAGTGTGATCTTGGGGGGGGGGGGAATAATAGACTGCAGATACTAGAGTTTGGAGCAAAAAAAGAGAGGAACTCGGTGTGTCATGCAGCATCTGTGGAAAGAAATGGAACAAAATGTTTTAAACATTTTTAATTAGAGGAATTGCAGTGCCATTTCAATACAACTGTATTAATTTTGAACTGTCCTAGGAAAGACACGTGATCTGAGTGGCTTCCTGCTACTCATTTAACTTCCTTAGTAATTATTATGTTTTGTGTCTTAAAAGCAAATGGACAACGTTTAAATATTTAATTTCTGTGATTTAAAGTTATTTACTTCAGGATTATTTTCAGATAGAATTTCCTCTATCTCGTTAGATTCTACTTGGGTAATTTTATATCAGGATGTAAAACTCTGAAAGGTATTAGACCGCATTCTGAAATTCATGCTGCGATATTCTGTACATGATGCAACTCAAAATGGAACCTATGTTATTTGTCATTTCCTGCTGCTAGTCTGCCTTGAGCACTGGATTGAGGGCACACGTTTGTTACTCATCAGATCAAGATTTCACTAATGAATTACATGCAGTCCAAGTGAGGGTAGATTTTAGACCTGCTTCCAAAGTAATATTTTTACAAAGTAAGTACACTGGAAAAAAATGTCTGATGTTGAGGTAAAAGTGTGGCTGATTTATTTTAAAATCTTGGCCATTCCAAGGAGAGACTTGTATAAATAATTGTTAACTTGCCATTGGAGCTCAAGTAGCAGAACATTTTATTTTACCATTGCTCCATCTGGAATCAGTTATTAAAATATTCAATTAGATCCATTTATATTTGTGCCGTAATTTTATAAGCTTGGCACATACCTAAGCATTTTATAGATTAAGATTTATCTTTAAGGGGAGTCACTGTTTTGATGTAGGAAATGAAGTAAGCTAACTTTGCTATGGGGTCTGAGCATTATTTTCTTGTCATTCTATGTTGTCACCCCTAGTTCCTGAACCTGATCCCAAATGCCTAGCACACATCTTTGATATTGTGTTTAGCTGGATATAGTTTGGAGAATTTTGACTAATTCTGACTGGATAGATACTCTTCAGATCATGTCTTTGGCACAATGGAGAGTCACAGAGTGATAATGAGATAATCAGGCTCTTCAGCCCCCCAAGTTAATGCTGGCCATCAATCACCCATTCATAACACTTAGACGTTAATTTATTTTTATTCTCCCCAAATGCCCCTAAACTCCCAAACCAGATTCTAATCATATTGGAGACAATTAACAGTGGCCAATGAACCTACCAATCTGCACTTGTTTGGAATATTGGAAGAAATTAGAGCACGAGGGGAAACCCACAAGGAGAATGAGCAAACTCCACACAGAGAGCCCTGGACATCAGGATTGAAACATACTTCTGCACCATTCAGATAGGTGCAGAAGTAGGCCATTCGGCCCTTCGAGCCGGCACTGCCATTCAATATGATCATGGCTGATCATCTAAAATCAGTATCCCGTTTCTGCCTCTTCCCCACATCCCTTGATAAGCACTAAAACTAACTCTCTCTTGAAAACATCCAGTGAATTAGCCTCCACTGCCTTCTGTAGCAGAGAATTCCACAGATTAACTACTCTCTGGGTGAAGAAGTATCTCCTCATCTCAGTCCTAAATGGCCTGGTTCTAGGCTCCCCCAACATCGGGAACATTTTTCCTGCAAGTATCCAATCATTTAAGCATTTTATATGTTTCTATAAGATCCCCTCTCATCCTTCTAAATTCCAGTGAATACAAACCCAGTCGACCCATTATTTCATCATATGTCAGTCCTGCCATCCCGGGAATTAACCTGGTGAATCTACGCTGCACGCCCTCTATAGCAATAATGTCCTTCCTCAAATTAGACCAAAATTGCACACAATACTCCAGGTGCAGTCTCACCAGGGCCCTGTACAACTGCAGTAGGACCTCCTTGCTTCTAAACTCAAATCCTCTCACAATGAAGGCCACCATGCTATTAGCTTTCTTCATTGCCTGCTGTACCTGCATGCTTACAACAGTGACTGTTGTACAAGCACACCCAGGTCTCGTTGCACTTCCCCTTTTCCTAATCTGACACCATTCAGATAATAATCTGCTTGCCACCAAAGTGGATAACCTCACATTTATCCGCATTATACTGCATCCGCCATGCATCTGCCCACTCACCCAACCTATCCAAGTCACCCTGCAGCCTCATAGCATCCTCACCGCAGCTGCTACCCAGCTTTGTGTCATCTGCAAACTTGGAGATGTCACATTTAATTCCCTCATCTAAATCGTTAATATATATTGTAAATAACTGGGCTCCCAGCACCGAGCCTTGCAGCACCCCGTTATTCACCGCCTGCCATTCTGAAAAGGACCTGTTAATTCCTACTCTTTGCTTCCTCTGCTAACCTGTTCTCTATCCATGTCAATATCCTACCCCCAATACCATGTGTTCTAATTTTGCACACTAATCTCTTGTGTGGGACCTTGTCAAAGGCTTTTTGAAAGTCCAGATACACCACATCCACTGGCTCTCCCTTATCCATTATACTTGTTACAGCCTCATAAAATTCCAGAAGAATAGTCAAGCATGATTTCCCCTTCATAAATTCATGCTGACTTTGACCGATCCTGTCACTACTTTCCAAATGCGCTGCTGTAACATCTTTAACAATCGACTCTAGCATCTTCCCCACTACCGATGTAAGGCTAACTGGACTATAATTCCCCATTATCTCTCTCCCTCCTTTCTTAAAAATTGGGGTTACATTGGCTACCCTCCAGTCCACAGGAACTGATCCAGAGTCGAGAGAACATTGGAAAATTATCACCAATGCATCCACAATTTCTAGGGCCACCTCCTTGAGTACTCTGGGATGCAGACCATCAGGTCCTGGGGATTTATCTGCCTTCAGTCCCAACAGTTTACCTAACACCATTTCCTGACTAATGTGGATTCCCTTCAGTTCCTCCCTCCCACTAGATCCTCGGTCACCTAGTATTTTTGGGAGATTGTTTGTGTCTTCCTGAGTGAAGACAGAACCAAAGTACTCGTTTAACTGTTCTGCCATTTCCTTGTTTCCCATTATAATTTCACATGTCTCTGATTGTGAGGGACCTGCATCTGTCTTCACTAATCTTTTCCTTTTTACATAAGTACGTAAGTAAGTAAATAAGTAAGTTTATTGGCCAAGTATTCACATACAAGGAATTTGCCTTGGTGCTCCGCCTACAAGTAACAACATCACACACAGTGACAATTACGAATGGCTCAGAAAACACTAAACATTAATAATAATAAAACATTAATGATAAAACACCATTGATCAAGCATGTGAACCAACAAAATACCAGATCGGCTACAGATTTTTGGCTGTTGAGTAGAGCAACTACTCGTGGATAAAAACTGTTTTTATGTCTGGCTGTAGCAGCTTTGACAGTCTGGAGTCGCCTTCCAGAGGGAAGTGATTCAAAGAATTTGTGGTCAGGGTGAGAGGAGTCAGAGATGATCTCGCCCGCTCGCTTCCTGGCCTTTGCTGTGTACAGTTCATCAATGGAGGGAAGGTTGCAAGCTTCTCAGCTGATCGGACGATTCGCTGCAGCCTCCAGGTGTCGTGCTTGGTGGCTGAGCCAAACCAGACCATGATGGAGAAGGTGAGAACAGACTCTACGATGGCCGTGTAGAATTGGACCATCATTGCCTGTGGCAGATTGTGCTTCCTCAGTTGCCACAGGAGGTAATCCTCTGTTGTGCCTTTTTGACTGTGGAGTCGATGGTAGCCCCCCCACTTAAGGTCCTTGGAGATGAAGGTTCCAGGAGCTTAAAAGACTCCACAGATGTGACTGTGGTGTTGTTGAAGGTGAGTGGGGTGAGGGGAGGGGGAGCTCTCCTAAAGTCTACAACCAATTCCACTGTCTTAAGAGCATTGAGCTCCAGGTTGTTGCTACGGCACCAGGATGCCAGCTGTAACACTTCATGTCTGTAGGCAGATTCCTCCCCATCCTGGATCAGTCCAATCAGGGTTGTGTCGTTCGGAAACTTGACAGAGGTGTCTATGGAGATGCAGTCGTTGGTGTAGAGAGAGTAGAGGAGAGGAGAGAGTACGCAGCATTGTGGTGCTCCTATGCTGAGCGTTTGCGAGTCCGAGATGTGCTTTCTCAGACTCACATGCTGCTTCCTGTCTGTCAGGAAGCTGGGGATCCACTGACAGAGGGGTTCAGGCACAATCAACTCGGAAAGTTTGAAGTGTAGTAGCTCTGGCACAATGGTGTTGAATGCAGAGCTAAAATCAACAAACAGGATCCTCGCATAGGTCCTCTGCGGTCTATGTGCTATAGGATGAAGTGCAGGCCCAGGTTGACTGCATCATCCACAGATCTATTGCAACAGATATGCAAACTGCATAGGATCCAGCAGGGGGATCGTGATATTTTTCAGCTAGGCCAGCACAAGCCTTTCGAGTGTCTTCATGACTACAGAGGTCAGTGCGACAGGCATTAAGACAAGTAATCCTTGCCTTTTTGGGTACAGGGATAATAGTGGAGACTTTGTAGCAGGCAGGGACAGGGTTTGTAGGGACTGGTTAAAAATGCCTGTATAGACCGGTGCCAGCTGTTTGGCACAGAACTTAAGAGTAGAGGGGGAAACATTGTCAGGTCCTGGAGATTTCCGGCTTTTTTGTCTTCTGAAAAGCCTCTCCTAGGATGTTGTGCAGCACAACAGGTGTGGGTGATTGGGTGTGAAGTGGTGATTGGAGGGGGGTGGATGTGAAGTGGTGATTGAAGGGTCCAGTCTTTGAAGACTGAGGTCAGGTTGTGAGTGGGTGTGAAGTGTTGGTTGGGGTGGGAAATGGTCCAGTCTTTTCGTACTGGAGTCTTGCCCAAAGATCATATAGCAAGCAAGATAGTGCACTCCTGCTAAAACCAATGGGCTGAAGTGTAGTATGCAACGGAGCGGAACGTCAGCATTTTCGTCGGCCATTTCAGTAAGCCCGACCCGACCCGACTTTGTATATCCCTCTCGCAGTGTCATCAGCGTTGCGGGGGAACAGTTTGTTATGTGATATAGTGTTAGATTCATGATTCATAATTCTGTTACTTTTTGTTAATGAATAATATGTTAATAAATTATAATTCTGTTAATTTTCTTTTTTAATGTTTTGGATTCAAAGCCCCGGGATTGGCATTGGACTGTGTAAGGGTGGAGGGGGCACTGAGGGCAAAGAGGCTGTGCCCACACAGCAGTGTAAAAGTAGAGATCTTTCCAATCCACGCTTCCCTCTTTCTGTCTCCGCTGTGCCGTTTTAAAATTAGTTGTTTATTTTTTCCGCAAAAAGAGCAGACCGGTCTGGAGTTTGGGAACCGGACAGCGAGCGTGATGGGGGAAGAAACCGAAGGGCCGTCTGTTCTCAGCTTCGGATCTCATGCCCACCCTCTTTGCCCCCCGTCAGTGAGTCTCTTTAACGGGGCAGACAGGTAGAGAGAAAATGAGAAGATTTTTACCAAAGATCTTTGATTTTTACGAGGATGTTTCCGTAAACGGCTTCCGCCTCCACACTAGTATCTTTGCTCTGTTTTGGCGGACAAAGATGGCGGAGACGGAAGCCGGTTACGGAAATGGGGCCGAAGATTAACCATGAACCTACCCATGACCATACTACGTCTTTTTCGTCGAGTGCACTATCTTACTTGCTATAGGATCTTTGGTCTTGCCTTAAGTAGATGTGAAGTGGTACCAGGATTATGTTTCTGAATTTCAAAACTGCAGTAAAACTCATTCAGGTCATTGGTCAGCTGACGATTGTCCAAAGAGCTGGGAGCTTTCCGCTTGTAGCTGGGAATTTCTTGCAAGCCCTTCCAAACTGAAGAAGAGTCACTAGCTGAGAACTTGCTCCTCAACCTCTCAGAGTACCTTTCCTTGGTAGCTCTGATTCCTCTTCTCAGCTTGTACTTGGCCTGCCTGTAGAGGTCCGCATCCCTGTTCTTGTAGGCCTCCTCTTTAGACCGTCGGAGCTGTCTGAGTTCTGCAGTGAACCAGGGCTTGTTGTTGTTGAACCATGTCTGGGTCTTAGTTGGAATGCAACTGTCCCTGCAAAAGCTGACATAAATACAGAGTCTGAAGAAGGGTTTTGGCCCGAAACGTTAACTATTTCCTTCGCTCCATAGATGCCGCCGCATCCGCTGAGTTTCTCCAGCGCTTTTGTCTACCTTCGATTTTCCCGCATCTGCAGTTCCTTCTTAAACATTTGATGATACAGTGTCCATATACTCATCGAGGCTTAAAGAAGCTTTTAGAGTCAGTTGTTGTATGTAAACTTTCTTTTATGCTCGTTTTCCCCCCTCTTAATTAACCCCTTTGTCCTCCTCTGTTGAGTTCTAAATTTCTCCCAGTCTGCTTCTTCCTCGGGTGCTTTTGCTGCTTCCTCTGGCCAATTTATATGGCTTTTCCTTGGACTTAACACTATCCTTGATTTCTCCCATTAGCCACGGTTGAGTCGCCTTCCCCGTTTTATTTTTTCGCCAGACTGGGATGAACAATTTTTAGAGTTCATTCATGCGGCCTTTAAATCTTTGCCATTGCATCTCCACCATCAACCCTTTTAGTATAATTTGCTAGTCTATCCTAGACAATTCCCGTCTCATACCTTCAAAGTCTCCTTTCTTTAATTCAGGATCCTAGTGTCTGAATTAACCGTGTCACTCTCCATCCTAATACAGAATTCCACCATATTATGGTCACTGTTGCCCAAGGGGCTCTGCACAGAAAGATCGCTAACTAATCCTTCCTCATTACACAATACCCAGTCTAGGATGACCTGTCCTCTAGTACGTTCTTCCACATATTTGGTTTAAAAAGCCAACCCGTATACATTCCAGAAAATCCTCATCACTTCTCTCACTCTATATGTAGATTAAAGTCACCCATGATAACTGCTGTACCTTTGCTACACGCATCCCTAATTTCCTGCTTGATACTATCCCCAACCTCGCTACTGCTGCTTGGTGGTCTGGATACAACTCCAACAAGTGTTTTCTGCGCTTGGCTATTTCACAGTTCTACCCATACCGATTCTACAGCATCCAAGTTAATGTCTCTCCTTGCTATTGCATTAATCTCCTCTTTAACCAGCAATGCCACCCCACCTCCACTTCCTTTCTGTTTATCCTTCCTGAATATCGAATACGGCTGCATGTTTAGCTTCCAGCCTTGGTCATCCTGGAGCCATGAGTCCGTAATTCCAATTATATCATATTCCTTAACTACTAACTGCACATTCAATTCATCCACCTTATTACCAAGGTATTACGAATGCTCCTGCCACAAAGCAATTACAATGCTTAAGGCACAAAACTTTCAGGTTTGTTTTTCTTATCTCCCTTCTACCTTTGCTTCTGTCCTCCTTTTATGTCCCTCTGTCTCCTTGCATTGGTTCCCATCCCCCTGCCCTGTTAGTTTAAACGTGACCTTTCCTACACTCTATTTCCCGTTAACTGCACTCATACGCTTCCGCGTTGTTGACTCCATACATGGGTCTCCTGCTGTGAGGCAGCAGCTCTACCTGCTTAACCATTATGCTACCCGATCCTGCCATCCTGGAAGTGTCCTGGGCTTTCATATCCCCTCCCAATATTTCCTTATATCTTCAGCCCTCCTCCTTAAAGCTCTGCTGCACACAGGCTCACTGTTCATTTCCTGTTGCTGAGCTTTTAATATAATTTGCTTGTTATTTGTAAATGACAAAAACCACAGAACTATCCCTGACATCATCACATGGACCATTAGCTTAAGCGTACAAGCAAAAAAGAAAATAAATGGAATTCACCAATGTTTATCACTCAATCAATGTCATTAAACAATCTCTATAATATTAAAACTCTTCCTATTGTTTGTTTGGTAGACACGAGGGAGAGAGGGGGATGTGAAAGGGGGAGCGGGGGGGTTGAGACAGAGGGGGGAAGAGAGGGAGGGGAAGGGGAGTGAGAGATGGGAAGGGGGAGAGGGGGAGAGAGAGATGGGGAGGGAGAGAGAGGTGGAGGGAGAGGGAGGGAGAAGGGGGGAGAGGGAAGGGGGGAGAGGGAAAGGGGGATTATCTTTAGTGAGATTGTAAAATTAAGGTAGGTTTTAGAACAATTATATTTATTCCATATGAATAATATCAAACAATTGGAACTGCTTTCTTTTCCTTGATAACAATACTGAAAAAATGTATTCCATAGTTTGCGACTTTCATTTTGCAACATATTTTTAATGTACACACACTAACACAGTCGAACAGTAACAGACAATCAAATCAACAGACAAAACATTTTCTAAAGAAAGGTTTTATTTACTGCAAAAACTTACAGTATTTTATTTGCAGTGTTTGCATGCTCCTTTATAATATTTTACATAACATTTGACAGTACAATTTGATTATTAAAACAAGGACAGCTTCAATTCTTGATGCCAATCATACCATTCCAACCACTCATTACTCTTGACTCACCAAAATTATTTCTGAAATATTGGTCATAAATTTGGTGCGGAAATGCTCCAAAAGAAGGCTCAGAATGCACCAGAGAGAATCTAAAATCCCAGAGCTTCCAGGGCCCTTAAGCGGGCCCTGGACCGCAGCCGCAAGGGTCTTTGAGCTTCACGCTTGTGATATGCACTGCATGCACTTATTTCACATAAAATCTTTGTTATCCTGCCATGCCACCCCACTTTTTGAAAATGTTCGTACGGGCCTGGTGTATATTATTTGTAACACTGTCATAGGCCTTTCTTACATATGCTGTGACAATGCATTGCAGTCTCTAAACAATACTTAAGTAATTTTCCTTGCCCTCCATTTCAGAATAATAGTGTCTTAAGCCGATAACTCGACACTAGCAGTGGCAATAAATAAAAAGCGCAGCTTTCCAGCCCTGATCTCATTGGCCACCCTCGGCTGCACATGGTGTCAATCTGGTGGACTCTTCCATCTTCCTCTCATTGTGAGGGTGGGTGATTGGGAGGGGCCTCACAAGTGCAATAGCCTAGGGCCTCTCTTCATCTAAATCCGGCCCTGGGAGACCTCCCTCTCTATCCCCCTCCCTCTCTACCACCCCTCCCTCTCTACCACCCCTCCCTTCCCTCTCTAGCCCCTCTACCACCCCTCCCTCTCTAGGAATTGAAGAGGGAGGGTGAAGAGGAGGAGGGAGTGCTGAGGAGAAATGAGCCGCGCCTGCGCAGTTGGGGGCTATAAGTGAGTGGTGCAATATTGCGTTGGGGGAATGGCTTGCGTTGGGGGAACGGGTGAGTGGTGAAATCTTGCATTGGATCTGCACTTGGTCTAGTAATCTTTAAAATTCCATGTATTGATTTAAGGTGGGACCTCAGTTAAATTAATTAGAATTGATTTGAAAGCAGTGGTTTGTATGCTTACACGCTATGAACTTTATAGCCAGGGGCCACTTATTGTGCAAGTATGAGCTTTAATAATTTCTGCTTATTAATTTATATTAATTTCTAAAATAATCTTTTCATTCATAAGACTGATGTTTTTTCATAGTTTAGGAGATATGTTTGAATTTATAATTCAGATGATATCTTTGAATTTGTGTTTTTGCAGTGTATAATCCTTTGTAAAATATGTCATATCCCATTTAACAGTGAACAGGTTGCTTGAGTGTCTGTTGGTAGTACCTCTTTAGTAGAACAGAGATCAGCACAAAAGCTGTCAATTTAGTTTTGCTCTGGGATCTTTGCTGCTCAGAATAGCACTATGTGAAGAAAACATAAATCATTTATTTGTTTAGGGAAAAGCTCGGCATGATCTTTGTTGGTAGCTTTGATTATAAAGCTGACTGGACTCTCTTCCCTGTTACACGCCCAAACTCTTCCTTGATAGATGCTGCCTGGCCCGCTGAGCTACTCCAACATTTTGTGTCAACCTAAACTTGAAGGGTTTTTCCATGTGGAGTGAACAAGCACAAGATCCCTGTACGGCACCATCCTTTAAAAAATCACAGTTTTAGGTCTCACGGCAAATGTATTTATGTCCGGATATGAATTACTTATCTCGAGCTAAATGTATTTTCGCTTCAAGTCACCTACTGCCATTTGAAAATGTTGCTTATATCCATCATGAAAGATGGAACCAGAACAATATTCACAATGGGAACTAATGGGAATATTTAAAAAACTGGGAGAGAGAGAGCAGCCAGAAATTATTGTGCACACTGGCACAAATGATAGATAGGAAAAAGGATGAGCTCCTATGGAGTGAGTATAAGGAGCAAGGTAAAAGCATAACATGTAGGACCTTGAGGGTGGTAATCTCTGGATTACTAGTGGCACCACCTGCAAGAAGGGGTAGGAATAAGAGGATAGGACAGATGAATGAGTTGCTGTTGGTTCCGCGGACAGGGAGGTTCACTAGTGCTATTCGGGAGGGTTTAAACTACAATGGCAGGGGGGTGAGCAACAGAGCAGCAGGTCAGCAAATTAAGAGGCTGATGAGAAAGTGGAGGTTATGACAAGTAAGTTTTTTAAAGGAAGGACAGGCAGGGAGAGGCCCTTGAATGTGGGGATAATGAAGGGCTGAAGTGTGCTTACATTAATGCAAGAAATACAGTATTGTGGGTACATCTGAGGAAATTAGAGCCTAGATTATGGGCTTGGAATTATGATGATGTGACTATTACATAAACTTTGTTGTGAGTGGGACACAGTGCTTCAACACCTCAAAAAAATATTTCCTTAAGTAGAATCCCACATTTCCTGGAATTTGATGGTATTTTCTGAAAATTTCAAAAATGCTTCCTGCGTGCTATTTGTTGTTGGGTTTTTTTGCAGGCACACGTTAACAACACAAAGAAGAACAAGGCAAAACAGATCCATGTAACTACACCGTATCTGCCTGCTTCTGTTACTCACTTATACAGTGCTATGCAAGGCAGCTTTTATTGCCTCCAACAGCTTTTGTTGTCTTCGTTTTTTCAACCTGCTCTCATGTGTCTCAGTCCCTGCTCTCTCTCCCTCCTTAACACCCTCCCTCCCTCCCTCTCTCTCCCTCCCCCTTTCCCTCCCTCCCTCTCTTCATCCCTCCCGCCCTCTTCCACCCTTACTCCCTCTCTCCCTCTCCCTCCCACTCCCTCCCTCTCCCCCCTCTTTCCCTCTTTCCCTCCCTCCCTCCCTCTCTCCCTCCCTGTCTCTGTCTCCCTCCCTCTTTCTCTCCCTCCCTTTTCCATCCCTCCATCTCTCTCTCTTCCTCCCTTTCTCCCGCTTCCATTTTT
Source organism: Raja brachyura (assembly GCA_963514005.1). The sequence goes on from OY740792.1 coordinate 29,901,054, forward strand.
CTCTCCCTCCCTCCCTCCCTCTCTTATTCCCTCCCTCCCTCTCTTATTCCCTCCCTCCCTCTCTCACTCCCCCTCTCTCTCCCTCCCTTCTGCCCTCCTTCCTCTCTCCCTCCCTCTTTCTCTCCCTCCTTCTCCCTCCTTCTCCCTCTCACTCTCCCTTCCCTCTCCCTCCTGTCCACCCCTCCCTCTCAGCCCCTCAAGCCCACCTACCGTCCTGTAAGATTAAGGCCAATCCCAATGTAGCTGCAATCCCACCGCCCACTGGTAACCTTTCACCACTAGGCTTACCCAGAATTCTACCACTGCCTGAAAAATAATCAAAGGCTCAACTTCCACTGAGAAAGAGAATTACAAAGACTCATTGTTATACGAGAATTTTCCCGAACAGTGTGTGACCCATAGCGCTGTGGCCGTAGCGCTATGTTTAAAGCCCATGGCGCTGCAGCCGGTAGCGATATATTTAGAACCCATAGCGCTGCAGCCGTCAGCTCTTTGTTTAAGTTCCCACGTGTTAAACTGACAGCGCTCTGTATAAACCTTTGAGCGCCAAACCAGCAGCGCTGTATGTATTACCTGAACACCCCTTCGCAGACCACATGCGGGAATTTCCCGAAATCTCCCGAAATTATTCAATTTCCCTAAAAGTACCTGAAGACAACCAGAATTTCCCGAATTTCGAGTAATTTCCTTCAAAGTGGAAACACTGATGGGACAAGACTGACAGCTCAATGTGCTGGGTTTCAGCGTGACAGACAAGATAGAGAGGGCAGTAAAAGAGGTGGAGGATTTACATTAATAATAAGAGAGAATGTCACCGCGATACTCAGAGAACAGACTAGAAGGTACATCTGTTGAAGCATTATGGGTTGAACACAAAAATAAGAAAGGAGCAATTACTCTAATGGTATTATTTTATAGGCCACACAGTAGCCAGTGGGAAATAGAGGATCAGATATGTAGACAGGTTGCGGAAGGATGCAAGAACCACAAGGTTGTTGCAATGGGTGACTTTAGCTTCCCCAATATTGACTGAGAATTGCTCAAGGCAGGATAATAAACAGGGCAGAATTTGTTTGGTTCATCCAACAAGGGTTTTTTTGACGATTGGTATCTGTTCTGGGGTTCTTCGAGTATCTTGGATGCACCTGACCTGTGCAAGAGGGACGGGTTGCACCTGAACATTTTTAAATATAGATGCAGATATTGAAAAAAATTCCAGTTAAGGTTATACCTCGCTTAAACATGTAGTTTATTAAGGTTTGCTCCTTTGGTGCAACAAACCAAAGAACAAATATTTTTTTCTCTTTTTATTGATAAAAAGAATGAAAGGTGAGACCAATTTTCAAGATGAATCTTTGCGACTCTTTCATGAACATTTGTTTACTGTCTTTAAGCAGAATTGCCATTGTGTAATAAACTACGTCGAACATAGATAGAACAGTACAGCACAGGAATGGGCCCTTTGGCCTACAATATTTGTGCCGTACATGATGCCAAGTTAAACTGAAGTAATCTGCCTGTATACGATATGATACGATTGAACTTTATTTATCTCAGGAGGGAAATTGGTCTGCCAACATTCATAAAACACAAGATACATGAAACATGAAATTAAAGTGATGAGTGGTAAGGATTGGGGATGTGCAAAGATTAGGGTGGGGAGGGGTGGAGAGTTGGGGGGAAGGGGGGGGGAGCCAGTCTATCCCATGACAGAAGGGGGAGGTGTTGGACAGTTTGATAGCCATGTGGAAGGATCACCTGAGGCGTTCTGTACTGCATCTTGGTGGAACCAGTCTGTTGACCTCCTCAGGTTGACCAGTGTGTCATGGAGGGGGTGAGCTGTATTGTCCAAGATACTCCGCAGTTTGAGGAGCATCCTCCCCTCCAAGCCCACCTCCCTTGAATCCAACTCCGCCCCCAGGACAGAGCCAGCCTTCCTGATGAGTTTGTTAATCCTGTTGCCGTCCGCGGCCTCCGCCCGGCTGCCCCAGCACACAACAGCACTGGCCACCACCGATTGGTAAAACATCTGCAGCATCTTACTGCGAACGTTGAAGTAGCGGAGCCTTCTCAAAAAGTACAGCTTGTTCTGTCCCTTCTTGTACAGGGCCTCAACGTTCCTGGACCAGTCCAGTTTAATGTCCAGGAAAACACCAAGGTATTTGTACTCCTTGGTAAACTGCACATCCACACCATTGATGGGGACAGGGGATAGCAGTGTTCCTCTCCTCCTAAAGTCCACCACTAACTCCTTAGTCTTGTTGGTGTTGAGCTGCAGGTAATTCAGCCCACACCACTCAACAAAGTCGTTGACTACACCTATGTATTCAGCTTTCCTCCCCTCACTGATGTAGACCATAATTGCAAAGCCATCTGAACACTTCTGCAGGTAGCAGGAGTCCGAGTTATATCTGAAGTCCGAGGTGTAGATGGTGAACAGGAAGGGAGAGAGGACCGTCCCCATGGGCCCCTGTGTTGCTCACTACCATGTCCAAGACACAGTTCTGTAGCCTGACATAGTATGGTCGTCCAGTCAGGTAGTTGGTGATCCAATGGAGCATCCATCCACATCTTCGTCAGTTTGCTCCCTTGATGTTGGTAAAAGTACTGGAGAAGTAAAAAAACATGATTCTCACAGTGCTTCCCGGCTGGATTCAGTGATCCATATCTTTCTATTCCTAGCACTTCCATGTGCCTATCCAAAAGCCGCTTAAACGCCACTATAGTATCTGCCTCCCCCACTACCCCTGGTAGTGTGTTCCAGGCCCCCACCGCTCACTGCGTGTAAATGAAATGGCCCCACACATCTCCATTAAACATTACCCCTCTCACATAGCTATGCCCTCTAGTGTTGGACATTTCCAATCTGAGAAAAAGATTCTTCTGAATCTATACCTCTGGTAATTTTACATACTTCTATCAATCTCATCTGTCCCATCAACCCCAACATTCCAGAGAAAACAATCCTAGGCTATCCAACATTTCCCTGTCGTTGAAATCATCTAATCCAACCATCATTCTGGAAAACCTCCTCCACACCCTTCCAAAACCTCCCCTTCTTGTGATGGGGAGACCAAAACTGCATGTAATACTCCAAATGCGGCCTAACCCAAGTTCTTTTGAGCTGCATCACGACTTCCTGCTTCTTATATTCAATGCCCCTATCAATGAAGCCAAGCATTCATATGCCTTCTTAACCACCTTATTTACTTGTGCTGCCAACTTCAGTGAGCTATGAACTTGGACTCCAATATGTAAAGGACTCCCCTCTGTACACCAAAGCTGTTAAGAGTCTTGCTATTAACTGTATACTCCTTAAAAGTGCAACACCCCACACTTCCTTGGGTTAAACTCCATCTGCCATTTCTCCACCCATTCTGTATCCTGCTGAGTCTTCTCACAGCATTCCTCACTGTCTGCAACTCCTCCAACTTTGGTGCGGATGGCAAACTTACTCACCAACCCATTACATTTACGTGTAGGTTATTTATATGTATTACAAACAGCAGAGATCCCAGCACATATCCCTATGGAACTCCACTGGTCACAGACCTCCAACCAGAATATCTACCTTCCACCACAACCCTCTGTCTTCTATGTATAGGCCGGTTTTGAACCCATACGATCAAGTCAAAATGCATCCCGTACATTTTAATATTTAGGATCAGCCACCATGAGGGACCTTATCAAAACCCTTACTAAAATCCATGTATACAACATCCACCGCCCTATCGTCTTCAATATCTTTCATTACCTCCTCAAAAGACTTGAAAAAGTTAGTGAGACACTACCTGCCCCATACAAAGCTGTGCTGGCTATCCCTAATTAGCCCATTCTCTTCCACATAGGAGTAAATCCTATCTCGAAGAAGTCTCTGCAATAGATTCCCTACCACTGACAGGAGGCTCACCAGCCTGTAATCCCCTGGATTTTCTTTAGTTCCTTTCTTCAACAAAGGAACAACATTGGCCATTCTCCAGTCATCTGCAACCTCGCCAGTGGCTAGAGAAGAAGCAAAGATCCTCGTCCCAATCCCAGTAATCTTCCTTGCTTCTCTTAATTATCTGGGATAGATCCCATCAGACTCTTGGGATTTATCCACCTTAATGCTCTTTAAAACTCGCAGCACCACCTCTTTCTTGATCGAAAATTGTTGTATATTAGCGTTCTCTATACTGATCTCACTGTCCTCAATGTCCTTCTCCTTGGTGAATACTGCTTATAAGATACTTGTTTATTAACTTGTCTACTTCCTCTCACTCCAAGCACAATTCGCTCTTTTACCTTTGGGTGATCTTACCTCCTCCCGGGTTAGCATCCCTGGTTACCTGGAGGCAATTATTTTGCTATTAGTGCTTTATGACATGAAATTGGAAATATTCAAGCACTGAGATTAGTGTATTTCAGAAAATATCACGTGAACCATCTGGAAGTAATTTTGAAAGTGAATTGACTTTGTCTTTGCTTCCAAAGACAAAACCTTTTCCACAAGTTGCAGCGGGTCCTGAACTACATTTTAATTATTAGCCTCAATATTTCTGTTGAACCTCAATTTTAAACATGCGTCAGAAGTCCTATAAGAAAGTGTAAAAAAGCCATAAACACTTTAAAGTAGCCTGTGGAGATTATTATTGTAGAGCATAAGATAGAAAGTTATGTTATGTACCTCTGCCTTTGTAATGGAGCACATTTTGCTTCTATCTTCACTGAATCTGAATGTGTCCATGTAACCAATAGGAACATATGTATTTATGTCTCTTCAAAGATCTTGTTTCCAATCATAGTTCGGAACGATCCTGCAGTTTGGAAGTAATGCCTATGAGTGTTTTGTGATTGGTGATGCTGTTCCCCATAATGGAAAAATGTTCCACACGTTTCCTCATCCACTAAATGTCACAAAATTAGCATTTGAAAATAGGATAACATTTCACTGAGATTGTAACTTTCCAGTATTTTGATTTAAGACATGCAATTTCAATGGCACCCGAGTTCACTAAATGCCAAATTTACCAGTTGTGGGGACAGCATGTAATCAAAGTATCCCATTTTCAAGGAATTGCTTGAAAAAAATAGTAGTTGGATACTGTCTGTTCTGAGACTTCGTTAACTTGCAACTTTACAAAGATTTGATTAGTGGCTGAATTTTTCTGCGTAAATTCTGTGCAATTGATAATGTTTATGTTAACAATTTAAGATGCAGAGAAGACTTTGCAAAATGGATAATAAAGAAGCATCCACTCAGTAATTTGCTTTATGGACCTGTCCCACTTAAGCGATTTTTTAGGCGACTATAGGCGACTGCCGAAAAATATTCAACATGTTGAAAATTTTTTGGCGACAGCAGCAACAATTTGGGCCGTCGTAGGATGCTCTAGGTTGTAGGTTGTCGCCAAGTGACGTAGGTTGTCGCTGGTGCTGACTTCGGTGAATTCCATTGTCCAAGTTACTGGCAGTCACTAAATAATCGCAGAAGTGGGACAGGCCCATCAGTTTCCAGTTCATTAAAGGATATTAATGTAAGACAAACTGAAGGATATACAGTACCTGAAGGGCGGCAGACCGTAGATGAACAAGAAAATAAATTTGAGTGACACCAATTTTGTTGCCTGCTAATAGAATATGAATCCTACATAAATAATTCTGGCTCAGAGGAGCATTGGTTCAAATCCCACTTTTGAAGTTTACAACATAATTTTGTTTGCTACTTCAGAAGTGGTGAAGAGGAACCAGTGCATTGGTAGAGATTCGGTTTTGTAAGAGTAGTTATTTAGCCATCTGCCTTATTCAGGTTCTTGTAAAGGATTCTGTAGTTCAAAGAAAAACAACAGTTATCTTGATATCTCAGCCAATATTTATCTCTTGACTATCAACAGCAGAAAAATATTAATTTGTTATTTATTTCATTGCTGATTCTATACTGTTAATTACTATGAATTCTCTGGGGCAATGAAAATGCAAAACTTGCCAAACAAATGGATTTGCGGGTTACACAAAAAGCTGGAGAAACTCAGCGGGTGCAGCAGCATCTAAGGAGTGAAGGAGATAGGCGACGTTTCGGGTCGAGACCCTTCTTCAGACTGAAGAAGTCTGAAGAAGGGTCTCGACCCGAAATGTCGCCTATCTCCTTCACTCCTTAGATGCTGCTGCACCCGCTGAGTTTCTCCAGCTTTTTGTGTAACCCTCGATTCTCCAGCATCTGCAGTTCCTTCTTTAACACAAATGGATTTGCGTCCTATTTCATAAGCATAAGTGATAGGAGTAGAATTAGGCCATTCGGACCATCAAGTCTACTCCGCCATTCAATAATGGCTGATCTATCTCTCCCTCCTAGCCCCTTTTTGCCTTCTCCCCATAACCTCTGACACCCGTACTAATCTGGAATCGATCTCTGCCTTAAATATATCCACTGGCTTTGCCTCCACAGCCTTCTGTAAAAAAGAATTCCTCAGATTCACCACCTATTTACTAACCTATTTCCAGGTTAGATTTCTCTTGCTGCAGCAAGTTTTGTTTACAGAATTCAAATCATCGGACAACAAGACAGAATTGTAAGATTATGATTTAAGAATTAAAGTCAGGGCACTTGATAATAAAACAATGTTTAACTGGTTAACTGTTTTCTTTCTTTACAGATGCTGCTTCACCGGTCAAGCATTTCCAATATTTGTTTTTATTAAATAAAACATAATGTTCTTTCTTGGGTAGATACAAAGATTTTGAGAAAAATTACTAATTTTGACTTGTAATATGCAGAAAATAAACCAAATATTATGAATTTGGTTTCAGGTTACAGGTTCAGCTCACATTGATCAGAGATATTAAACGACAATGGCAGAAACACGACAGATCTCCAATGAAGAACTGGAAGAACTTAAAGACGCATTTTCAAAAATTGGTGGGTAACTGAGCTACATCATTCTAGCAACATTAAAGTATGAAGGATAATTAAAAGTGCCTGGCTGCAATGACTAAACGTAAAACCAGTGCCTATTTAAAGACACAATCACCCATCTCTGACCTTGCTAAAATATCTTCAGCTCATTTAAGGTCCAGCCATTCCAGGTTCACTGTGGAGGAAACAGCCACATTTGAACAAATACCATTCACGAGCTTAAAGGGTATACGGCTTAATCCCTCCTTACTCCCTTCCCTTCCATCCTTCTCTTGTGCCCCACCTGGATGCTCACCCATTTCCTCTTCCCTTTCCACCTATATTCCTTCCTCTGGTTTCACAATTTACACTTCTATCCTTATCTCATAATTGTTGTGATTTCAGCTCTGACCTTTGTCTAAATATCTGTCTCTCAAAGAAAAATCCTCTCCTATATCTAGCAGTCACTTGCGAGGCTTTGTGCCTCTCCTCCAGCTTTTTCTCCACCGCCCCCCCCCCCCCCCCCCCCCTCCAGTCTGAAGGAGGGTCCCAAACTGAAGTGTCACCTACCCATGTTTTCCATAGACGCTGTCTGACCTGCTGAGTTACTCCAGCACTTTGTGGGTTTTGTAAATCAGCATTTGCAGTTCCTTGTTTCTCCATCTTAAAGGGTTTTTTTTCAAGTATGGACGAATTGATTATTATGCATCAGTTCAAGTTATTCACTCACAGTGTGAGACCACCATCACGATTGTTTATGGACAAATACTTCAAATTTCATAATTTCTACACAATGTTGTTGGCTTAAGTGGCTGGGTAACAAAGTACCAAGCTCCAGATAGAAATCAGTATAAAGAGACCAGAATTTGTTCCTGGGATTGTTTTATTCCTTGTAATAGACACACAAAGCTCTGACATTGTGCGAATATTTGTGGTGTTGTCTGTATTCTCTTCCTGCTGCCAGAGTTTTTTTTGCACTGTATCCACTGTATCACACTTTTTCTTGAAGGAAGTGGAACCCCAGAAGCAGGATGTCAGGGTGGGCAAGCAGCGGCTAGTCTATTTCATATGTACAAGTACGGTGAGGTGCAGGTACAATGAAAAACTTGCTTGCAGTAGCATCACACAAACTCAAACACAAAAACATGAAATATACATAAAATTACACACGACAGTAAGAAGAAGACTGCAAAAACAAATATTCATGCAAAACAAAATGAGAAAAAATAGTTATCTGTTTGCACAGAAATTTCCACAAGCAGAACCATATGTGTCCATGAACAGCACTTGGGTGCTCCATATCCTCAAAGCTGGTCATACATTCATTCAAATTGATTAATTCATAGCGGTATTATGATTTTAAAGGCTTTAATTGTACCTAATTTTCTATTTCAGACATCGACCAGGCTGGGTACATTGACGGCAGTGAACTCCAAAACCTTTTTAAAGAAGCTAACCTACCTTTACCAGGCTTCAAAATCCGTGAAATAAAAGAAAAGTTTGCAGAATCTGGAAATCAGAAAGACAAAATCAGTTTTGAAGACTTTCTTGATGTAAGTCCTTTGGGTTTGTTTTGTTGAGAAGGCAAATTTATTACCGTTTAATCCCATCAGCGCAGTAAGAACATCAAGAAAGATGGGCAACCCTTTCACTGAAATACTTTAAGTTTACCCACTGCCTGCATCAGCTAATTGGGAATATCAAAGTCCTGTAAAAGTTAAGATAGCAACTGATCAGTTTAAAATATATATATAGCTGGATTAATGGATAAACTAGGATTACGAGGATTTTCCTTGTCTATCAGGCAGATTCCCTATTTATGACTCAAAAGGTAGGATATATATTTGATTTTAGACACATATATAATTTTGTTTTTTAATATATATATTATATTGGAAGCAATTGTACAATAAACTTTTGGATAATTTTACAGCTTTGGCACAGTTTTAATTTTAACATTTTTCAAGTTCAAGTGAGTTTATTGTCATGTGTCCCTGATAGGACAATGAAATTCTTGCTTTGCTTCGGCACACAGAACATAGTAGGCATTTACTACAAAACAGATCAGTGTATCCATATATCATTATATAAATACATACACACATGAATAAATAAACTGTTAAAGTGCAAATAACAGATAACAGATAATGGGTTATTAATGATCATAATTTTGTCTGAGCCAGGTGTAATAGCCTGATGGCTGTGGGGAAGTAGCTATTCCTGAACCTGGTTGTTGCAGTCTTCAGGCTCCTGTACCTTCTACCTGAAGGTAGCAGAGAGATGGGTGTGTGGCCAGGATGGTGTGGGTCCTTGATGATGCTGCCAGCCTTTTTGAGGCAGCGACTGTGATAGATCCTCTCGATGGATGGGAGGTCAGAGCCAATGATGGACTGGGCAGTGTTTACTACTTTTTGAAGTCTTTTCCTCTCCAGGGCACTCAAGTTGCCGAACCAAGTCACGATGCAACCAGTCAGCAAGCTCTCTACTGTCCACCTGTAGAAGTTAGAGAGAGTCCTCCTTGACAAACCGACTCTCCGTAATCCCCTCAGGAAGTAGAGGCGCTGATGTGCTTTCTTGATAATTGCATTAGTGTTCTCGGACCAGGAAAGATCTTCAGAGATGTGCACTCCCAGGAATTTGAAGCTCTTGACCCTTTCAACCATCAACCCATTGATATAAACGGGACTGTGGGTCCCCATCCTACTCCTTCTAAAGTCCACAATCAGTTCTTTGGTTTTGCTGGTGATGAGGGCCAGGTTATTGTGCTGGCACCATATGGACAGTTGATCGATCTCTCTTTTATACTCTGACTCATCCCCATCAGGGATACGTTCCACAACAGTGGTGACGTCAGCGAAATTGATGATAAAGTTCGCACTGTGACCAGCTACGCAGTCATGAGTATAGAGTGAGTACAGCAGGGGGCTGAGCACGTAGCCTTGAGGTGCTCCCGTGCTGATTGTAATCGAGGCTGACACATTTCCACCAATACGAACAAACAGAACATTAAATTAAAAAGAAAAGAAAGAGAAGAACGAGAAAAAGGAAAGAAAGAAGAAAAAAGAGGCGATATATCCGTCGGCCCACCCATGCGCCCGCTCACCCAGCCCTCTTAGTATAGATTTTGCCTCAGTGTAAATGATGTCTGAGCTCAGAATATATCTCTTCAAAACTATATAATTGTGGTGGTAAATAATACCCTAAAATATTGAAATGAACGTTGAACCTAAAACATTCAAATTATCAAATATGACAACAATTTGAAAATCTGATTTTGAAAATCTGATTTTGAAATTCTCATTCATGCTTTCATATTCTTCCTTCCAATAACTATAGCCCCCACCCCCCAAGGCTTTCTCGTAGTTTTTTTTTATTACTTGCTTGGTCATTAGATTCCTGGGGTGTTCCACAACATTAACATAATTTACGCTCAGCAATTTGCCACACAAAAAGATAAATGTGCAGTGGCAAGTGTACTTAATAGCAGATGTTATTAAATGCCCTGATATGGCAACTATGTGGCCAATATATGGTGCAATTCATCAGCACAATTTTGTTTTGAAAGATTCAGAGATGTGAATTAAAGACAGTCCAGGAACAACATGAGCATATTTTTGAGTACAATCTTTGCCATTAGTATTGTGTAACTCCAGAGGACATGACTTTGCTGTAGCTTTGAGTTCCCAAGTGCTTGATAGGCAATCTGTCCCATATATCTAGTCTTAGTGAAATTCACGGGGACTGAACATTTCATGTCTGGGAACCAGATATCCTGAAGAGTTTACAGCTTTTATAAGGAACATTTTCCCCAACCCTGATAAATACAGCCATTCAAAAAGTGATAAAGGTTTGGTCACAACTTGTATTTGGATGAATTTATTATCATTGTTCCCATTGCTTTTGCAAAACATTGCACCATGAATGGTGGCCAGATATTATTAGGAGTGTTTAAAGGGTGTATTACAAGGAAGGATCTTCGATGGCGGAGGTTGATGGCGACAAGGATTTGAGTGAACATATGGCCGGTTTGAAACATGGAGCAAATGAGAATTCCCATAGAGATTTTGAATTCTGAGTCAGAAATGTACAGAGCAATGCTGAAGCCAGTGTGGAGTACAATCTGCAGTATGGACAAGAGATCTGTCAGAAACACTTAAGAAATGTAAGCTTTATGGAAAACTGTTATGGAGAGCAGAATTACCCCAGGATTTATAATGGAAGAACTGCCCCTGATATGGACGAAAAGCAGCATGTAATTGTGCTAAGCGTTGATCACTAGATCAAAAGACATAGGAGCATCATTAGGCCATTTGGTCCATCAAGTCTGATCGTTGCTGAGCTATGTTTCCCTCTCAACCCCGTTTTCCTACCTTCTTCCCATAACCGTTGACGTCTTTACTGATAATGAACTTATCAATCTTCCTTTTAAAAATACCCAGTTGCTTGGTCTGCACAGCCGTCAAAGCAATAAATTCCACAGATTCACAACCCTTTGGCTAAATAAATTCCTCCTCATCTTCTTTCTAAAGGTATGTCCTTTAGCCTGAGGCTGTGCCCTCTGGTCCAAGACTCTCCCACTACTGGAAGCATCCTCTCCACATCCACTCTATCTAGGCCTTTCATTATTTGGTTTGTTTCAATGAGATCTTCCTTTATTCTTCTAAACTCCAGTGAGTAAGGACTCAGAGCAATCAAACGCTCCTGATATGTTAACTCAATCATCCCTGGGATCATTCTCATGCTCCTCTGGACTCCAATGCCAGCACATCCTTCCCCAGATGTAGGGCCCAAAACTGCTCACAATATTCAAAAATGTGGCCTGACCATTTCCTTATAAAGTCTCAGCAATACACCCTTACTTTTATATTCCAGTCCTCTCGAAACGAATGCTTACAATACATTTGCCTTCCTTACTACTGAATTAACCTGCAAATTAACCTTTTGGGAATCCTGCACCAGCACTCCCAAGTCACTTTGCACCTCCGATTTCCGACTCCACTCCCCATTTAGGAAATAGTCAACATCTTTATTCCTTCTACCAAAGTTCATGACTGTGCACATTGCTATATTGTATTCCATTTGCCATCTCTTTGCCACTCTCCTAACCAATGCAAGTCCTTTTGTAGACCCCAAGCTTCCTCAACACTACCTTCCGCTCCATCTATCTTTGTATCAGCCACAAACATTGCCACAAAGCCTTCAATTCCATCATCCAGATCATTAACATATACAAAATGTGGACCCAACAACAACCCCTGCAGAACACCACTAGTCACCAGCAGCCAACCAGAAAAGGCCCCTTTTAATCCTACTTCATGCCTTCTGCCAGTCAGCCAATCTTCTCTCCATGCTAGTTTCTTGCCTCTAATACCTTAGACTCCTATTCTTGCCTCATGTGCAGCACTTTATCAAAGACCTGAAAATCTATGTAAAAATGTTCGCTGACTCGCCTTTGTCAATCCTGCTTGTACTCACTCAAAGAATCCCAACAGATTTGTCAGGCAAGGACGCCCCTCAACAAAACCATACTGACATCGGCCTATTGTATCATGTGCTTCCAAGTACCCTGAAACCTCATCCTTAATAATGGACTCTTGCCAACCACAGAAGTCACACTGACCAGCCGGTAATTTATTTTGCCTCTCTCCCATCTTAAACAGTGGAGTTATATTTGCAATTTTCCAGTCCTCTGGAACAATTCTTGAAAGATCTCTCCTAATGTCTTCACAATCTCTACTGCTACTTCTACCAACTTTCAGAACCTTGGGGTGTAGTCCATCTAGTTCAGGTGACTATGATTTGTATAGCTGTTCCTGATGTCAGCTGCATCACCCATTAATGTTTAAAAACCAGAACAAATTGGAAAAACAGCAAATTAGGCAGCATCTGTGGAAGGAAAGACTGAAGTGACATTTTAAGCTGGACGCCCCTTCATTTCACATTTCCAACACCCACAGTTGGAATACACCCACACCCACACATTCATGCTCATTGAGGGCATATTTATTTCTGAGTTGGAAGCCTGTGGGTTTGAGTTCCACTCCACAGGCTTGAGTACATATCTTGGCTGACACTTCTGTTGAATAATGCAATAAGTGTGATACTGTCATGGCACTGCTGGATGTGATGTAAACTGAAGCTCAGTCTGCTCAATGGTGTGAACAAAAGGATTCCATAGCACTGGTTACAAAACGTACAATGGAGTTATAAAAAGCCCTCATCAATGTTACTCTATAATCAACTTAACTGGTCATTACCACAATCCTAAGAGTGGGAGCTAGCTGCTCAATTACCTTTGCTCCTAAACTTAAACAGTACTTCTAAGGCAAAGCAGAAATGCGAAGATTGTTTAATGCATTATCATAACCTGCAATTGTGGTAAATTAGTCCCTCTCTTAGTTACATTGTGTACTCTTTTAGTGGGTACTGGACAACTGTCCCTCCTTGGGATAAAACATAAATATGAGGCTACCCACAACAGCACCTTATCAGACCAGGTTCTCAGACAGATAGATACAGGCATAGGTTTGCTACGCATTCTTGTCTTATTGAACTTTGTAAACCTCGTTTCCCAAATCTCTTGATGGTTTTTAGTTCCCCCATTGAAAGATCTCTTGCATTTTCACAGATTTTCTATGGTTTGAAGAGCGATGAAGTTGCCAAAACATTCCGAAAGCAAATCGTCAAGAAGGAGGGAATCTGTGCAGTTCACGGAACTGAAAAGTCCAGTGAAGGAACTCAGCACTCATATTCAGGTACTAGAGGATGACTTGTTCACTTTGTGTGATTCAAATTAAACCTGACTCTACTTTGGTGCCTAAGTGCTGATTTGATTTTCCCTTTAAAGGGAGACTAGATATGTGCATGAGAAAGAAAGGAACAAAAGGTATATTAAGATAAAATGAGACAAAGATGGGTTGATAAGGGCAGGGCCGTAGACACAGTCTATACTATATGGACTTAAGCAAGGGATTTTGTTAAGGTTCCGCATGGTAAGAGGTTCTGGAAGGTTAAATTGCATGGGATCCAGGAAGAACTAGCGAGCTTGCTGGATACAGAATTTGCTTCATAGTAAGAAGCTGAGGATGGTGTTGCAATATTGTTTTTCAGACTGGAGGGCTGTGACTAGTGGTGTGCCTCAGAAATTGGTGCTGAACCTTTTGTTGTTCGTCATCTAAATGGACAATTTAGATGAGAATGTACAAGACATGATTAGCAGGTTTAGGCTTATTATTGTCACTTGTGTCGAGGTACGGTCAAAAGCTTTATTTTGCATGCTATCCAATCAGATCAGATATTATATATAAATACAATTAAGTCATCCTTGAGTACAATAGATAGAGCAAAGATCGCAGAATGTATACAGTAGTTCTCAGCATTGTAGCGCACCAGGTCCTTAAACAAAGTTCAATGTCCACTATGGGGTAGAGGGGAAACGGACAATACCCTAGCTTATAGAGGCACCGTACAGAAGCCTGACACAGGGAAAGAAGTTGCTCCCGAGGCTGGTGATGTACACTTTCAAAATTCTGTATCTTCTGCCTGATTGGGAGCGGGGAGAAGTAGGTATGACTGGGGTGGGATGTCTTTGATTATATTGGTTGATTTTCAGAGGCAGCGTGACATGTAGATGGAGTCAATGGTGGGATGTTTGGCTTGTGTGATGAACTGGACTACATCCACAACGCTCTGCAATTTCTTGCAGTCCTGCGCTCTGTTCCCGAACCAAGTTGTGATATAACCCGACAGTGTGCTTTCTATGGTGCAACTATAGTTTGTAGGTGACACTCAAATAGGTGGTATTGTAGATATGTGAAGATTGTTATCAAGAATTACAGTGGGATGTTGATCAGCTGGTCATGTGGGCTGAGGAATGGCAAATGAAGATCAATCAGATAATGTGAGTTGCATTTTGGGAAGTCAAACCAGGGCATATCATTCACAGTGAACAGTAGGGCCCTTGGGGTTGTTGTGGAACAGAGGGATACATGGGTACGAGTTCCCTGAAAGTGGCATTGCTGGAAGTTAGGGTTGTAAAGAAGGCTTTTGACACGTTGACCATCAGTCAGGAAATTGAGTATAGAAGTTGGGACATTATGTTACAGTTGAACAAGATGCTAGGGAAGCCGCACTTCAAATATTGTGTTCAATTTTGGTCACCCTGCTGGAGGAAAGATGTAATTAAGCTGGAAAGAGCACAGAGAAGATTTATGAGGATATTGCCAGGACTCGAGGGCTGAGCTATGGGGAGATGTTGGGCAGGCTAGGACATTATTCCTCACAGCGCAGGAGGCTGAGGGATAATATTATAGAGGTGTATAAAATCATGAGGAACATGTAGGGTAAAATGCACAGAGTCTTTTTCCAAGGGTAGGAGATTAAGAATCATGGCATACGTTTAAAGGGAGAGAGAAAAGATTTAATAGGTACCTAAGGGGCAACTTTTTCACATAGTGGGTATATGGAACAAGCTGCCAGAGAAGTAGTTGAAGGTAGACAAAAGTGCTGGAGAAACTCAGCGGGTGCAGCAGCATCTATGGAGCGAAGGAAATAGGCAACGTTTCGGGCCGAAACCCTTCTTCAGACTGATCCTCAGAGAAGTAGTTGAGGCAGGTACAATACCAACATTTAAAATACATTTGAACAGCTACATGGATAGAAAAGGTGAGCCAAATACTGGCAAATGGGACTAGCATAGATGGAGCACCTTGGTTTGGCATATGAGTTGTGCCAAAGGGCCTGTTTCCATGTCATATGATACTGTGACTCCAGTAGTCGCATGCTCCTTGAAAAGGATTTTCAGTTTGGGCAGTTGTATAATAAACATCTTCTGTAGTTTCCCCAAATTCACAACAAAGTCGGCAAAAGGGACTTGCTGGCTAGAATTAACAAATTCTTGAGAACAGATTACAGTGGCGGAGGTGGATTAAAGAAAAACTCTCCTGGAATGACGATTGCAGTGACCAACATCCCACACCCTATGGGTGAAAGGTTTTCGCCAGCTATTCCTCAGACTATTAAAAGGAGAACTGTGAGCTCAATTAGAGCTCATTATCTGCAGAGTGAAGAACACTGACCATAAATACATTGCTACTGGTTGATATTTCTTTTGTTCCTGTAATTATTTTTAAGCAAGAATCGATTCTGTAAAGTATTTAAAATTGTATTTTCCAGGTTATTTGAAATTATTATTACTGTGTTGTACTATATGTAATGTATATGGAGGGGAGTGGATTGTGAAATTTCTGTAGAAATGTTGAGAATATAGGTGGGTCAGGACTCTGCCCCCTGTCTTTCTGTTGGCTCTTAATAAGTCAATCAAGTCATATCTTATTACTTGCAGAGGAAGAACGATATGCTTTTGTTAATTGGATCAATAAGGCTTTGGAAAAGGATCCAGATTGTCAGCAACTCATTCCTATGGATGCCAACAGTGACACTGAACTTTTTGCTGCTGTTGGGAATGGCATTATCCTATGGTAAGCCTGACACATTTTCCTTAGTAATAATGGTCATTATCACATGCATCAAGTAGAATGGGGCTTCTGAGTCGATTGATGTGAAATTACTTCCCTAATCTGGTTCCTTGCAATTAAAATCAGGAAGCCAAATTGGTCTTCCAGTACTGTAACCCAATAAATATTCCTGATTTAACCTTATGCTGCCTCTTTCACCAGGATTCACACGGGCAAGTAGGTCAATGACAACAAACCAGCAGCATTGCTACACAGGATTTTCTGGGGTGCTTTATGAATGATCAAACTTTTATAAAATAAAATTAAAAGATTCACTTGATTAAGCCAAAACTGATATTCAGAACAAAATAGTGAGAAGTATTTGTGTATGTTCTCTTCCAAGTAGAACCTTTGAGTATTAAAAAGCAATACTTGCAGAGATGGAGAATCAGATCCCTGTTTAAAATACCATTCAGTTTTGGACAGCAAACCTCAGCAAGTTACAACGGGCTTGGAGGGGCTGCAGAATAGTATGATTAAAATTAGATCCGGCCATTGGTGTTAAATTACAGTGTATGTGCAGAAAGGAACTGCAGATGCTGGTTTAAACCGAAGAAAGACACAAAAAGCTGGAGTAACTCAGTGGGATTCTCTATTCAGTCTGAAGAAGGGTCTCGACCCGAAACGTCACCCATTCCTTCTCTCCAGAGTTGCTGCCTGTCAAGCTGAGCTACTCCTGTTTTAATGATATCAGACACAGAGCCAGCACATCCTTCCTCAGATATGATGCCCAAAATTGTTCACCTTATTCCAAATGCAGCCTTACCAGCGCATTATAGAGCCTCAACATTATATCCCTGTTTTTGTATACAAGCCCTCTTGAAATAAATGCTGGCATTGAGTTTGCTTTCTTTACTACCGATTCGACTTGCAGATTAACTCCCAAGTTCTGTTGCACCTCTGATTTCTGGATTCTCACCCCATTTAGTAGTCTACGCCTTTATTCCTACTCCCAAAATGCATGACTCCACACATTGCTACACTATATTCAATCTGCTCTTCTCTGTCCACTCTCCAAACCCGTCCAAGGCCTTCTGTAGTGTCCCTGCTTTCTCTACACAATCTGCCCCTCCACCTATTTTTTTATCATCTGCAAACTGTGCCACAAAGCCTTCAATCCCCTCGTCCAAATCATTAATGTACAACGTGAAGAGTAGCGGTCTTCTTTCTTTCCCAGTATCTCAAAAAATATAATTAAAATAATTGTGTTCATCTTAATCTTTATAATTTTCAAAAGCTTATTATTTATCTGTATCTCTCCCTTGTTCTATGCATTATTGATTATTTAAATGATCAGGCCTGCTGTGCAGCTGCCAGATTCAAATAGCAGATTCTACAGCATCAGAAATCCATCACCAATGGATTCTGTGCAGTCCAATGCCAGAACAGAGTAGAAAACCAACCAATAAGTTTGAGACTTTAACATTTATATGAGAGACAAAGGCAGCTTCCCAAGGAAGTACAGCTTCTGCAATATTTCTTCCTGGAATTCTCAGGGAGTTCGAACATATTAATGAATTTCTCTCACCACGAATGCAGCCTGATCTATTTTCAATATTTTCTGTTGTTATTTAAAGTGAATCAGATAAGCTTCCCAAAGCTGAGGATACAAGGAAATGGCAGTTCACTTCTATCCTTCTGCTACTTCTTTTACTTGGTAATTTAAAGTGCTCAATGGTTCCAGCAGGGGGAGAAGGGGAATACCTGAGATTAAAAGGTAAAGAAGACATGAACTGCTGTAGTAACTCAGTGGGTCCGGCAGCATCTCTGGGGTGATGGACAGGTGATGTTTCAGGTTGGGACACTTCTTCAAACTTAAAAGATAAAGCTAGGATGAATGGGAAAGCAAGTGCTGATAATCTGAAATAAAAACATGATGTTGGAAAAAATCATCAGGTCTGGCAGCATTTGTAGAAAGTCAAACAAGGTTGATGGTTCAGGTCAATGATTTTTCATCAAAACTATATTTCATATATATCCTGTTCAATATCTTGTATATTTATTAAACTGTTCTTTGGTTTTATCTGAATTACAGGATACAGTCTTTCTTATTGGTTAGCATTGTAATTAATCACTTTACTGTGTTTAACTTCTATTTTAATCTAGTAAAATGATCAATCTCTCGGTGCCCGATACCATTGACGAGAGGACAATTAACAAAAAGAAGCTCACCCCTTTCACTATACAGGTATTAAGATGAATTATATGGTCTGAATTAATGAAAATATTTGTACCCTTTTAACAGTGAGATGGGGTGGCCATCATTAACACAACTTATGCTGGTCATTTAATTGCCTTTATTTTGTCAGAAATATTACGGTCAAATTACTATTTCAACTGGAAAATATGTTTGTGCCAAAATGGCCAAATATCCTGCAGCTGCCCTAAAATGGATGCAGAGATTGTGATGTGCACTTAACTCACATCCTTTATTCGTAGTGCAATTGTTTCAGGGCACAACCAGGGCTGATTTCATCAGATTGATTAGCTGTTCTTGTTAGGTGGCTAATATTCCTTGGTGCAAGCATCAATTAAAGCTTTCTACTTATAACTATGCTAAGTGAATATGACCTGGGAGCATTGCCAGTTGGTACAACGTGGGAGAGTATAATCTGCAGTTTTTTGTACATTTCTGTAGAGTCCTTGAGGTGGAAGATTCAAAGCAAGACCTGCTCGGAGCCTTTTGCAGTCTCCTGAACTGTCAGTCAGCAGTCTTTCACAGCCACCACACAGCTACAGAAAGGAAGCATTCTGTAGCAACATTAGGAATTACAAAGATACATTATTGTGATTCGTGGACTTCTGGTGTGATTTCATATCTAAATTTGATGTGCCCCAATGGACACAGTGATGGTTGATAATATGAAGGAATAAGTTGTGGAACTTCTGGTGAAAGTGGAAAGGGATAGACATAGAAACATAGAAACATAGAAAATAGGTGCAGGAGTAGGCCATTCGGCCCTTCGAGCCTGCACCGCCATTCAATGTGATCATGGCTGATCATCCAACTCAGTATCCCGTACCTGCCTTCTCTCCATACCCCCTGATCCCTTTAGCCACAAGTGCCACATCTAACGCCCTCTTAAATATAGCCAATGAACTGGCCTCAACTACCTTCTGTGGCAGAGAATTCCAGAGACTCACCACTCTCTGTGTAAAGAATGTTTTCCTCATCTCGGTCCTAAAGGAATTCCCCCTTATCCTTAGACTGTGACCCCTTGTTCTGGACTCCCCCAACATCGGGAACAATCTTCCAGCATCTAGCTTGTCCAACCCCTTAAGAATTTTGTAGGTTTCTATAAGATCCCCCCTCAATCTTCTAAATTCCATCGAGTACAAACCGAGTCTATCCAATCTTTCCTCATATGAAAGTCCTGACATCCCAGGAATCAGTCTGGTGAATCTTCTCTGTACCCCCTCTATGGCAAGGATGTCTTTCCTCAGATTTGGAGACCAAAACTGTACGCAGTACTCCAGGTGTGGCCTCACCAAAACCCTGTACAACTGCAGTAGAACCTCCCTGCTCCTATACTCAAATCCTTTCGCTATGAATGCTAACATAATGATAATTTACTGATGTCTCATCTGGTTAGGTTGTTCCTGTACAACCAGGTAAAAACAGGTTGTGTGTAAGCCCCAAATCCCTCTACGTGCTCCTTATCTAGGGTAGCAGGAGCATATCTGCCCTGTTGACATGGTAGTGCAACAACAGAAACTGGCTCAGTTGGAGAGTTCAGGGAGATGGTCAAATTCTATATGTATCATAAAAAAGTTATGATGTGTCTTATTTGGGCATTAAGATGGATAACTCCCCGGAGCTTGACAAGATGTATCCTAGTCTGCTATTGGAGGCAGAGGTTGGGATTCCTTACAGATACTTAAATATTTGCTGGCCATTGGAGACAGCAGATTTAATACATTTATTCACAAAAGGCAGCATGCATAAGATGGGTAATGGTAGCCTATTAGCTTTATGCCAATGACATAATGAAAACAAATCTGAGAAACAGGATTAATCTACTCTTGGAAAGGCAGGGATTCAACAAAGATTGTGAACATGGCTTTATCTGGGGGAGATAATGTTGGACCAACTTGACGGAATTTTTTGAAGTCTTTAATAAAAGTATTGATGAGGGCAATGCATTTTATGTTATCTACATGGACTTTAGTGAGATTACAAGAAAATAGGTACAGGAGTAGGCCATCGGACCCTTCAAGCCTGCCCCACCATTTAATATCATCATGGTTGATCGATGATGGCTTCAACTTCTTTTCTATGCCATTTCTCTGCACCCATCTGGTTCCCCACCCGCCAGATGTAGAATCCCAGAGGTTCACCACTCGCTGTGCACAGAAACGTTTATGTACCTCAGTTTGAAATGATCAGCCCCTTATCTTGTAATTTATTCCCTTGTTCAGACTCTTCCACTTGTGAAAACCATCAGGGAGTGAAGTAGTTAGGTCTTTGATAAGATCTCGCATAGGAGAATGAGCCAAAAGGTTAGAGCTTATCTGATCCAGGGAAAGTTGACAAATCAGATCAAAATTTGGCTTGCTAATAGGAGGGAGATGGTGGTGATTAAGATTGCTCTTGCGATTGGAACCCTTAGACCAGTGGTAGACCACAGGAATCACTGTTGGGACTCGTTATTTGTTATCTCCAAATAACTAGGTATATAACTGTATATCGCGAGGCCACAGCCTTCCCATTTTCACACATCCTACTCACATTTTCCCCCTGGTGGCGATAAACATCTTCCCGTTGCATTTCCACCTATATGTCCGAAGTTATTAATTGTTGAAATTTTTAAAACAGCCAAAACGGCCTTCTCACAGACAGCTTCCAGCCTTCTCACAGTGATGATGTCACCATGCCTCTCACAGTGCACCAATCACAATGGGCTCCAAAGCTGGCTGCAACTGCCACAATGACATCACAATGGGATGTTGCGAATGGTAATGATGTTGCTGCCCCTCTACCAATATCTGAAGGGAGTGCTCATCAAGTTCTGGTTGCATTTTGGTCCCACGTTCCTGGTGTTTGGGCACAATGCAGGGAGTCGCGAGGGGGAGGGGTAACTCTCTTCGACCGCCCCCCACCCCCACCCCCACACCGCGCAGCCCCTACACCCCAGGCGTGAATGCCTAATGTTGCACCCCCCCTCACGGTGCGGAACAGGACCCAACGGGTCCCACTTGGTCTAGCATACATTAAAATTTGGACATTCTACATTTGAATGTAGGAACTATGATTCATAGGATAGCCAATGCCTCTAGTGTGTCCCTTAACAATCTTATATGTTTCAATATGACCCCATCTCATCCTTCTAAACTCCAGAGAGTACAAGCCCAACTCTTCCATTCTCTCAGCATATGACAGTCCCGCCATCCCGGGAATTAACCTTGTAAACCTACGCTGCACTCCCTGAATAGCAAGAATGTCCAACTCGTATTAGGGGACCAAAACTGCACACAATACTCCAGGTGTGGTCTCACTAGGGCCCTGTGCAACTGCAGAAGGACCTCTTTGCTCCTGTACTCGACTCCTCTTGTTATAAATGCCAACATGCCATTCGCTTTCTTCACTGCCTGCTGTACCTGCATGCTTACTTTCATTGGGACTGTCATATGCTGAGAGAATGGAGCAGCTGGGCTGGTACGCTCTGGTGTTTAGAAGGATGAGAGGGGACCTCATTGAAACATATAAGATTGTTAAGGGTTTGGACACGCTAGAGGCAGGAAACATGTTCCCGATGTTGGGGGGGTCCAGAACCAGGGGCCACTGTTTAAGAATAAGGAGTAAGCAATTTAGAACGGAGACGAGGAAACACTTTTTCTCACAGAGAGTGGCGAGTCTGTGGAATTCTCTGCCTCAGAGGGCGGTGGAGGCAGGTTCTCTGGATGCTTTCAAGAGAGAGCTAGATAGGGCTCATAAAAATAGCAGAGTTAGGGGATATGGGGAGAAGGCAGGAACGGGGTACTGATTGGGGATGATCAGCCATGATCACATTGAATGGCTGTGCTGGCTCGAAGGGCCAAATGGCCTACTCCTGCATCTATTATCTATTGTCTATTATCCTTTGGCTGATGAACAAGGACCCCCAGATCCCGTTGTACTTCCCCTTTTCTCAAATGACGCCATTTAGAGAGTAATCTGTCTTCCGGTTTTTAAACTTCATCTGACATGCATCTGCCCACTCCCCCAACTTGTCCAAGTCACCCTGCATTTTCATAGCATCCTCTTCACAGTTCACACTGCCACCCAGCTTTGTGTCATCTGCAAATTTGCTAATGTTACTTCGAATCCCTTCATCCAAATCATTAATGTATATTGTAAATAGCTGCAGTCCCAGCACCGAGCCTTGCGGTACCCCACTAGTCATTGCCTGCCATTCTGAAAGGGACCCGTTAATCCCTACTCTTTGTTTCCTTTCTGCCAACCAATTTTCTATCCATGTCAGCACTCTATCCCCAATACCATGTGCGCTAATTTTGCCCACTAATCTCCTATGTGGGACCTTATCAAATGCTTTCTGAAAGTCCAGGTACACTACATCCATTGGCTCTCCCTTGTCCATTTTCCTAGTTACATCCTAAAAAAAGTCCAAAAGTTAAGTCGAGCATGATTTCCACTTCGTAAATCCATGCTGACTCGGACCAATCCTGTTACTGCTATCCAAATGTGCCGCTATTTCATCTTTTATAATTGCTTCCCCACCACCGATGTCAGGCTAACTGGTCTATAATTCCATGTTTTCTCTCTCCCGCCATTCTTAAAATGTGGGATAACACAAGCTACCCTCAAATCCACAGGAACTGATCCTGAATCTATAGAACATTGGAAATTATCACCAATGCATCCACGATTTCTAGAGCCACTTCATTAAGTACCCTGGGCTGCAGACCATCATGCCCTGGGGATTTATCAACCTTCAATCCCATCAGTCTACCCAACACCATTTCCTGCCTAATGTGGATTTCCGTCAGTTCCTCCGTCACCCCAGATCCTCTGGCTACTACTACATCAGGAAGATTGTTTGTGTCCTCTATAAAGTGAAGACGGATCCAAAGTACCTGTTCAACTCATGTGCCATTTTCTTGTTCCCCATAATAAATTCACCTTTTTCAGTCTTCAAGGGTCCAACTTTAGTCTTAACTAATTTTTTCCTCTTCACATACCTAAAGAAGCTTTTACTATCCTCCTTGATATTCTTGGCTATAATTCTCAGGAGGATAGTTGTACATGACAGGATGATATTGTTAATTGGTGAGATGGTAAGGGACATGGCAGGTGGACTTGAATCCAGAAAATGCAAGGTACTTTGGGAAGTCTGCTAAGGGTAGCACATACACAACGATGGGCCCTAGAGGATGTAGCAGTACAGATGGACCTTAATGTATGAGAATTGCTGTAGGTGGCAACACTGGAAAAAAAGGCAGTGAAGAAGACATATTGTACCCTTGCCTTCTTTAGCTGGCACATAGAATATAAGAACTAGGAGGTTATGTTATTAGCATTATAAAACATTGATTAGGCCATAGCTGGAATACTATGTACAGTTCCGGTCATCACAATATAGAAATGTATGATTTCAAAGGAGGGGATGCAGAGGATATTTACCAGGGTCTCCTCAGGGCTGGGGCTTTTCCAATACGCGGATGAATGTGTTTTCTTTGGAGTGGAAGAGACTGAGCAGAACCTAACAGAGGTATGCAATTTTATGAGGGGCCTAGATGGGAAACTCTTTCCACAGCAAAGATATCTAAAAGTAGAAGCCATAGGTTTAGTCTAAGGGGTATGAGGTTTAGAGGAGATTTTTGTGAAAGAACATATTCATGCAAAGGGTAGTTTGAATCTGAATGCACTGCAAGAGCACTGGAGGCAGAGATTGTCGTAACATTTTAGTAGTATCTACATGAATATTTGAATTACTACTGCATAGAAAGCTAGTGCTGGTAAATGGGATACTCGGCGACCTACATGAGTATGGTGGAATGGATGGCCTGTTCCTGTGTTGTATGACTCTGTATTTATAATCAATCAATCACTCTGCTGAGTATCAGGCAACCTAAACAGTGGAAGCATTTCAAATTGCCAGTATTGTAGTTAGTCAGATTTCAGTTGCAGTATCACTTCCTTAGATTGGATTATTTAAGCAACAGAATGGATTTGTTTACGAGTGTGACGTTTAGAGGGTTTCTCGCAACATTGACTTGCAAAATGAAAGTGTTGGCATCAAATCAACATTGCATATTGATTGATATTTATAAGAGGTGTTTACGTTGTGATTGATAATGCCACTGACAAAATGGTTTCCACATTATTCAGAAATTTGTTCAAAAATCATTTGGTGTTCCAAAGGTGGGTGCAACCAAGCATATATTCTTAGCCTACCCCAATCCAATAGAGTTGAATGTTTACCATTTCTTCCAAACTTTTTTTATTTTTCCACAGGAAAACTTAAATCTGGCTCTGAATTCTGCTTCAGCAATTGGGTGCCATGTAGTTAATATTGGTGCTGAGGATCTAAAAGAAGGAAAGCCGTACCTAGTGTTGGGCCTTCTGTGGCAGGTCATCAAAATCGGTCTTTTTGCAGACATTGAATTGAGCCGAAATGAAGGTGGGTCCTGTTCTCCATTAATCAAATCTAACAATCAGTGTAATTCAGGTTTTAGAATTAATTAATGGTTAAGATATAAAGGATATAGGCTAATTTGAAGCACTTTTTATCACAAGTATCTCTACGATAGAAGAGTAGATCATGCAGTCTGTTAATGCCATTCATTTAGATGAATACTAATCTGCAAGTTATCTCTGTCTATCCATCCTATGGATTATAACAGTCCACCCACCCTAATCTTGAATTTTTTCATTACGCTGGATTTAACATCTTTTTGGCAAGAGTTCTATATATTCCCTACAGCATTTACTTCTGAATGGCTTGGCTCTAATGTTAAGACAATCAGCTTCACTATAATCTCTCACCAAAAGTAATGTCTTTATACCATCACTCCATTAAAACTTTTAATTCCTCAATTTAATCTGGTCGACCTGGATGTCTCTCCGAGTTAATCCCATTTGCCTGCATTTGCCTCATATCCCACTAAGCTTTTTCTATCCTGCACAACTGTCTTTTGAATGTTATAATTGTACCTACCTCTAGTGCTTTCACTGGTAGCTCATTCCATACACCTACCACATGCAGTGTGAAAACATTGCCCCTCGGGTCCCTTTTCCCTTTCCTCTCTCACTTTGCATCAATGCAGTCTAGTTTCAGACCCCGATCCTAAGAAAAAGACTTTGACCATCCACATTATCTACAATCCTCGCACTACTATCAGCTGCGAACAAGCTAGGCTTTGAAATATCCTTCCTAAACTACTGCCTTTCTCCATGGAGATTCTCCTTAAAGCTGTTGTTTGCACCAGGTTTTTGACCCATTACTCTCATAATTCCTTGTGGTTTGGTACGGATTTTTGTTTGAGAAGACTCGTGTGAATCACCTTGATGTGATTTTCTTTTTGATGAAGGCATCGTCCAAAGTTATTATTATTTAATGACCAATGAGTATGGGGAGAATCAATGCTGTGAATTTACCACTGTTACATTCTGACTTATCGTAACAAAAGTGTTTGTTTAGCCTAACACTTTATGCATCAATTCCTCACCACAGTATGCTGACCATCCTTAATTAATACAGTAGAATGGAGCTGCTGTTACTCACAAGGAGTTATTTCTTTCCAGCACTGATTGCACTGCTCCGTGAAGGTGAAAATCTGGAGGACCTGATGAAACTATCCCCCGAGGAGCTGCTACTACGATGGGCCAACTACCACCTGGAAGGTGCCGGTTGCCAAAAAGTTAACAACTTCAGCAGTGATATTAAGGTATAAATAATACGTTCAGAATAAGGTTGTTTGCATCTTGTAATATATCATGTTACTAAGAGAACTTGATAGATGCAAAGATACATAGATTGCAGTTTTGTGCTATTTTAAATTAGCTGAATTGATGCACAAAATTCTTAATGAGGCTAGTGGCATTTGTGGTTAGTGGAATTGAGATTTACGGTTTCTTTCAAGGCTGTTGGCAGGGCCGGCATTAAGGCCCTGTCCCACTTTCCCGAGTTACTCACGAACTCTCCCGAGTTTTCCCCTTGATTCAAACTCAGAGAATTATGGTAATAGCCATTCGTAGGTACCCGGGGCTATTCTTTTAACTCGTGGACATTTTACAACATGTTGAAAACAACGTCCCGACTTACCTGATGCCCCGAGTTCCTACGGCTGGCATTTCGAGCCGCTACGAAACATCTACAGACTCCTACGGCCTCGCTACCGACATTCCCCGAGTTTGAATCAAGGGGAAAATTCGGGCGAGTTTGTAAGTAAACAGGGCCTTTAGGAGGTTGGGGGTTTATTGGGAACAATTTTGGTGAGCCCCAGGTTCCCAGCCAAGGTCTGTAGAATCATAGAAATAGAAATAAAGTCTATTATAGACTTTATATCTCTATGGTAGAATGGAAAGTAATCAAAATGTGCGCTTAAAAAGTGCATGCCAGTTAATGGACCAAACAGATCTAAGCTACATTTTAATATAAAATTGCATACATGTAAGCCTACAAGTAACAAACAAAATGTGTAGATCACCTCTGAAAAGTACATATCTACAATACCACTTGTTTTAGTGACTGTGAAATGAAAAAAAAAAGTAATTTAATTAACTAGATCCTGGAAAACCAATAACCATTGGCGAAAAACCAGTCCAGGCATTACATTTTGGGCTTCAGCCCCATCCTACCCGTTCAGGCTTTGATTACTGCAGACCTTTTTGAGTGGACTTGCTATAAAACCACGGATTTTATGATTTAACTACTAGGTTTCCCTCCCAAGTTGACTCTCTCCAACTTTCCTCACGAGGGCTCGCTTAAACCAAATATTTAAAAAATTACATTTGTTCGCTTCTCTCCGGAAGCTGGTAAATCCAAATCCAGACATATATTGAAATTTGAGTGGTGTTTTCCACATATAGATGTGGTGTCTGTACTCAAAACATCATTTGCAACATAACTGAGGTAACGGGGAGAGCGTACAAACTCCGTACAGACAGCACCGGTGGACATCCGGCGGCGCTGTTACTGGCTGCCTCCGCCCTCAGTCTGCTTGTCTTTTTGCTTTTTGTTATGTTTAAAGTATGTTTTTTAGTTGTTTTCAGTATTTTATGTAGGGGGAAAGAGGGTATGGTAAGGGGGAAACCGTCCTTCAGTCACTTCCTGACGAGGATGCGACTATTATTTGAGTCGCGCCCTCGCCCCCCTCCTCGCGGCCTACTAACTGGATTGGCGCGGCCTTTCCTGCCGGACCGGACCGGAGCTTCAGCAGCAGCGGCAAGGCGCTAGAAACATCAGGGAGCGGGCGAGGCCTTACCTGGGATCGCCACTTGGACCGCTGCTCCAACATTGCGGAGCTGTGGGTGCGGAGCTGACCTCAACATCGTGGAGTCCTGGGACCCTTTGCCAGGGGTTGTCAGCGCGAATCTCCGCCCAGCGTGGCCTGTGGACATCGGGAGCTGCGGACTCCGGTGGAAGATGGCCGATTCAGAGGTCCAGGCCACTGAGGATGTTACACCATTCAACCCAGCGAGAGGGCCTGAATATCGGGCCACCCGTAGCGACTACTGCAGGGTGATCGGGAGGCCCCGACCACGGGTGAACATTGGGGAACATCAGTGAGGAGGCTGACTGGACTTAGGCCTTCCCTCACGGTGGGGAATTTTGGTGCCGCTGTGGGGATGTTTGTGTTGTGGACTACTGTGTTTTGTGTTTTTTCTAATTATTTGTATGACTGTAAGGGAAAAAGAATTTCGTTCTCTCTTAATTGAAGACAATGACAATAAATTAAATCAAATCAAAATCACCCATAGTCGGGATCGAACCAGGGTCTCCGCCGCTGCATTCGCTTCTACTGCTGCCCCACTGGGTCGCCCGGCAGAAGGCTCCCGCCGCCCCGTAGACACAGGCAAATCCATCCCATTGCAAACCACTGCTCTGCCGGATGCCTGGGTTAATTACCCGCAGCTGGCCGGCAGTATGGCCACGGTGCCACGCTGACAATGTCTAACCATATCCCTTGCACTCTCCCGGTCTCCCAATCGCGCGCAGCCGCCCGTCGGAGGGCCCAAGCCGCCCGGCAGGTGACGGGGAATCCATCCCCATTGCCCACCTCATAGGTATCGACACATCAATCCACAATAATAATTTCCCCTGGAAATTGTGTTACATATATATTGCAATATGTTGTTGTGTGTACTTGGCGAGCCAAGAGTAGATAATTCTAGCGCGGGGCCCCCTTAGGCACAGGGCCCAATTGGGAGCAGTTGGTCCAATTGGCTGAAGGCCGGCCCTGGCTGTTGGTTGTATTTTTAATGGAAGGAGTTGAGTTCTCTATAGATGACACAACAGAAATGTTAACATTCTAAAACACAACAATAATTTGTTTTAACATTTTTTATAAATGTGCTATATTTAATGCTCTTTCCAAATGTCCATGAGATGGTCATTAACCTTTGTTCTGAACTCTGCAGTCTTTGTGTTGAAAGTAAACACCTGCAGACCTTGTGTTGGGGATTCGTTACATGGGCAATCTTCACTTGCCCCAGGATGACACATTTTGAATACCTGATGTCACTGGTGGCTAAACCCAAAATTCCAGCAATCATCCTGATTTCTCTTGGGTTTTTTTATGATAACAAAGCAGTCCTTAAAGTTTGATTGTTCGCCAGTTTATAAATTATTTTCACTTAATTCCTCTGGGGAAAAAAAAGCTTCCCGTATTCACCAGATCACCAGTAGTACATATAAATTGGCAAGTGTGCAAGTGCACATACCAGGGTGCCACAAACATAATTAAAAGTGATTTAACAGCTTCCATTCAAGAAAACCTATCATGATCCTTAAAATTGCTCTGATGTGAAAATTGGGTGCCAGTCTCCTTCCCCATATATTCCATGGGACACGACATGATATCATTAAGCAGAGTGTCAATGCCATTTATGAAGGAACTTTTCAGAGGGCAGGTTGTTATGACAATAAAACAACGCAAAAGTGACAGAACCTTTTAAATGTTTGTGTAAGTGGATATGTTCTAAGTTGCAACCAGTTTAAATTCCTATTTTATTGCCTGTGAGATTCCTTTCATCTGTTTGTTAATCTTTAGACTTTTCTTTACTTTAGACTCGGAGATACAGCGCAGAAAAACGCACTGTGCCCCACCGAGTCTGCACTGACCAGTGATCACCTCGTACACTAGCACTATCCCACATACTAGAGACAATTTATAATCTTATCAAAGCCAATTAACCTACAGACCTGTACCGCTTTGAAGTATGGGAGAAAACTGGAGCATGCTGGAGAAAACCCACACGGTCACAGGGAGAATGTACAAACTCTGTACAGCTGGCACTTGCAGCCAACATCAAACCTGGGTCTCTGCCACTGTAAGGCAGCAGCTCTACTGGTGCGCCACTGTGCTGCCACTCAGCCAGCTTGATAATGTATTGGCTGATCAACTTGGAATCCCCTTGAAACATTGCTGGGCAGTGATCCCTTTCCCTCACGTTGATGTCACCTAGGTGTTTCACTGCTGGATATAAGATCAACGCTGATTTTATTTCCTTTCTTTAAAAGAATAGTAATCAGTAAGTTCAGTCTTGTTCCTTGTAGCTCCCAAATTCCATCCTCTAAGTGTTATATGAAACTGTGGCAGTTGTATATTTAGTTGACCTATTTAGTATAGTGCCAAAATGATTGCTTAAATGGAGCAATGTGGAGTAAATTTGTGCTAGAATGCATCGAATGGACCATATTCAATGGGAGTGAGGAGCATCCAGCCAGCTGAGCAGTCCTGGTTCACAGCCTTCTGAATCTCTCTCTCTTAATTGAATTCACCGTACAATTAAGATATTCACTGTTTGCCTCTTTGCTTGGTTCGATCCGCAATTTCCCTCCCTTGTGAGGGTTTAGTGAGGGTTCATTGCATGAGTGGAAACATTATAAACGTTTCAGTCAAAGAAATTAGTGAAAAATCATCCTAAAACAAAATAAATAATTTACTCATTCAATGAATGTTAAGGGTATCTGCTAGAACAGATAGGGATTACAGAATAAATAATTCACGAGAATTAATTGAATTCAAACACAAGCACCAAACTTTAATTGATAGAATTGTCTCAGCTTTGGTTCATATTGTAATCTTACCAGATTTGGATTCCAGAGGGAGAACTGGCTCAAGGCCTTCCAATTTCCCCAGTGCTGCTGCTAATCATTCTGGAGTTCCATTCCTACAGAGATCCAGAAACTGTGATCTCGTCCTCGGAGCAATGGGTCAACGGAGCTTCCTGCCTTCATTGGTTTATCCATGATTTTTAAAAATAGGCATAGAAGAGAAAATTACTATTTTAATGCTGACAGAGCTCAATCAGCAACATAATGCAAGTGAAAGAAGAAAGCACGTGCATTTACAAAATGGCTTTAAAGTCCCTGTGGACGTCCCAAAGCTTTTTTTTAAATAAATTATTTTGTGAGCTATCCTGTGCACAGCAAGATGGCAAAAGCAAGCGCAATTAATTTTCTTTTGGATGTGTTGGCAGAGTGAGTACCAAGGCCACGCTAACTGTTCACTTCTGGTGCAGTGGGATTTCCTGCAATCATCTAACCTGAAATTCATTGGCGCAGCTTTAATTCACCACTGGATAACCAGCTTTTGTCTCGAGATAGAGGGCTTGAAGCCACAGCTTTCTGAGTCAAGAGACAGAATTAGTATAAGCCCGCTTACCCGCAACCATGTAAATATTATAGAAATATTAAGGGACAGTTGGACAGGTACATAGATAGGAATGGTTCAGAGGGATATCAGTCAAATGTGGGCAAATAGGATTAGTGTAGATGGACATCCTGATTGGCATGGACAAGTTGGGTTTCAAACACCTGTTTTTGTGCTGTATAATTATCTCAGTAATTTTATGACTAAATACTGTTTTTTCCAATTATTCTCAGTCACCACTGAAAAAGGTGGCATTTGCATGCTCTTACTGGATCTTCACTTTCAAGTCCCAATAGAGATCTGATTAAAAGAGCAGTAAATGTGACATGACATTAAAAATCAATCCTATTAATGTGGGACCGGAATCGCACAGTAACCTAACCATGTCAAGATGATTGTGTTTTCACTACAATTTGACAGCTTCACTATCATCTTTATCCATAATAGATTTTTAGTTTCAAATTTTTTAGATTTCTCACAGAGTGGAATTTGAACTCTTGTACTCTGAATTATTAATCCAGTAACAGAGCCGCTACATCACCTCGCGCAAAGAAGCTTCATTTAGAACAATGTTTCTGCATTGCTAAGTTATATCTATGAGAGGTGATTGCAACATGATTGGAACAATATTTCACCATGTCTTCACTGTTGTGCTACAGTAGTTTTAAGGGTCCCTTGACATATCCTTTATGTGTTCCTCCAAATTCCAATTCCTCTTCAGCTTTTACTTTCCTCTTTGTTTGAACTCTTAATGCTGTCCCCTGGATGTCTCGTGTTTCTGGACTGTTGTCACGTGGGTGAATTCAAAAGCTGACCGACTTCTGTAACCTAATGAAGGTATCAGTTCAAACCATTCCTAATGCATTGGATTAATGTGCTTTTAATGTGACTAAAGACAATTCAACTGAATTAGCTGTTGGCTATTCCTGTTTACCATTTTTCTTGTGACAGGAGTAAATTTTTATAGAATCAATGAATATGTAGTACTAGCAGGATTGTATATATATGAGCTAAATCTGTTCTTATAATACATGTTCCACTTTCTCAAGTCTTCTCACTAATCCCACAGGATTCAAAAGCTTATTTCCACCTTCTCAATCAAATTGCACCAAAAGGAGACGAAGAGGGAGAGGCACCGATTCCGATTGACATATCTGGTATCAATGTATGTACTAATGTACAGCCTTAACATGACTTGCTTCCATGTATTCATGTCGCATTTTCCTAAAATACTGCTCAGTCTGATTAAAGGTTGGTTCCAGCCCTTTGAAGGAAGAATAGTGATTTTTTTCCCTTTGTCAGACACTAGTTAAATGGTTGACATCCCTTTATAATATGCACAGTTGAATTCAATGACTGAGAGTTCCCTTGATTGAGGATAATTCAGTACAGTTGCTATCTATTATTTAGTCGCTAGGGGTTGAGTGATAGTAAAGGGCCTGTCCCACTTCGGCGACTTTTTAGGTGAGTGCAGGAGACTCTGCGTCACCTCATGATCACCACATGTTCGCTGGTGGTCTCTGGTGAGTCTCGTTCATGGTCGCGAGGAGTTACCGCATTCTGGGAACTAGTCGCGGCCTCAGTATGGTCGCAGCAAATTTTTCAACATGTTGAACATTTTTCTGCAACCAAAAATTGGTCGCCATGGAGAAAATCGATACTTTTGTAGTCATAGTGGGGTCGCCATGTAGTTGTAGGTAGTCATCGGTAGTTTTAGTTAATCTCCTTTGCTGACCGGGCATTTTCATTGGCTCATTGGGGGGAAAAAAACGTAAGCACGGGTTTTCAGAACCAAGGAAAACCAACCGGTAATGTTAAATGCCTGCCGAACTTCACAGCTGTGTATCGCTGGCTTATTAAAAGTTGTCTGGCTTCTTAAAAGTGTTTCCACTCCTTCTCTCCCCCCTTCTCCCCTCCCCCTCCCCCCCCACCCCGCTCTTTTAAAGGACTTACCGTACACTGTGCTAGCCGTCTTAACCTTTGTGTGTGTGTGTGTTCCATTCTTGACACTCGCCGTTCCACTTCCCGGTTTTCCGGCGAGTGTCGCGAGCTTGACACTCGCCGGCACTCTGCTGAAAAATCGCCAAAGTGGGACAGGCCCTTAAGTGTACGTGAGAATATGTCAGCATAACAGCTTGAAATTAAAAAAAAAATCAACATATCAGATCAAATACTGCACACATTTCAATTTCTCGTTCAGGAAAATGATGATCTGAAACGTGCCGAGTCTATGCTGCAACAAGCTGACAAACTTGGCTGCAGACAGTTTGTCACGCCAGCAGATGTCATCCGTGGAAACCCCAAGTTAAACTTAGCATTCGTCGCCAATCTTTTCAACAAATATCCAGCTCTTCGAAAGCCTGAGAATCAGGACATAGACTGGAGCCTCCTGGAAGGTAAGCTCCTGAGAAAATTAAAATGCTTTTGACAGCCTAAAATGCTTCATTTATGAAGCGCTTTGTAAGTCCATTGCAAGATCTCTGTCTAAACCACGGATCGGCAACCTTGTTCTGCATAGGGGCCGGGACGCATGTCCAAAGATCCTATAGCGGAGCAAGATAGACCACTCCTGCTAAATGCAATGGGCTGACGTGTAGTACGCAACAGAACGGAATGTGGGTTTTTTTTTCATCCATTTCCATAACCGGACCCAACACGACCTGACTCGCAGTGTAATCAACGTTGCGGGGGAACAGTTTGTGTTAATAAATTAAAATTCTGAAAATGAGAAGATCTTTACCAAATATTTTTACGAGGATGTTTCTGTAACCGGCTTCCGTCTCCGCACTATTATCCTATGGGATCTTTGGTGCGGAGACAGAAGCCGGTCACGGAAATGAGGCCAAATATTACCCATGAATCTGCCCATGAGCGTACCACGTATTTTTCGTCGAGTGGACTATCTTGCTCGCTATAGGATCTTTGCGCATGTCTGTGAGCGAATGGCGGGCCACATCGATCACGTGTACACATGGATCCTGCCCCCATCCCACCCCAGATGGCAGGCATCAAATCAGGTGTTCACATAGATCCCGCCCGTTCGAGGATGCTACCCGGAGCACTGGTCCCTAGTTACGGGAAAAGATGGTTAGGGGCGCTCACAAACATGGCGCACCTAGACATGCCTTGGATTTGTCCTGAAGGCGGTGGCTCAAATACTCATACTCACTCGTCCCCGGCCTAATGACAACCCCGATCCCGACAATGTGTTTAAGAAAGAACTGCAGATGCTGGAAAAATCAAAGGTAGACAAAAAGCTGGAGAAACTCAGCGGGTGAGGCAGCATCTATGGAGCGAAGGACTAGGCGATATTTCAGGTCGAGACCCTTCTTCAGACTGGTCTCAGAGCAATATCAGCCGCTTCTGAAGAAGGGTGTCGACCCGAAACATTGCCGATTCCTTTGCTCCATAGATGCTGCCTCACCCGCTGTGTTTCTCCTGCTTTTTTGTCTACCTCCGATCCCGACAGTGAAGCCCAGACACAGAAGGTGCCCGGAGCCGGCGATATGGGGGTGCTGAAGGCGGCCCGGGCAGCGTGCTCCCCACCATCACCACCATGATGATCCAGAAGGGCATGCTGGCCAAGGTGGATGCACTGAGCGGCCACACTTACGGAGCCTACAGCCGGTCCCAAAACGTCTGAAACTCCAGCCGTGAGCAGCTCTGGAAGGGGGGGGGGGGGGGGGGGGGGGGGGGGGCGGGTTAGGGTTAGGCATTTTCCTCTCAGTGGAAGATGCCTTAGCCTTCCCCCAGCCTGACACTGCCCCAGTCCCACTACTGCCGTGACCCTCACTCTGCACACTGGCAGTCAGTGAGGTTCAGTAAATGGGGGAACCCACAGGAACTGCCCTCACCCAATAATTAGGCGGGTTCAGGAGTCGGACCTCTGCGGTAGTCTCATTCCAAATACATACTGACAATTATATTCATTATATTACTTTTATATAATATAATTATATATAATTATGTATAACCAGTCATATTCACAAGTCATATATATATATGACTTGTGAATATGACTGGTTATACATAATTATATATAATTATATTATATAAAAGTAATATAATGAACATAATTATTATACTATATATATATATATATATATAGTATAATAATATATGGTTCAAATAGACAGCAGCACGGAATTAGACTCCCATGGAGTAATATGAGCATTGACCACCAGGCGCTTACTTTTTCAATCTCATTTTCTAATTAACTTAATTAATTAATGTGAAACTTTTGGCACTGACAAGTTATGACTTCCTTCTCAATTATATTTTATCTAAATCTGTGCAAAATTTCAAGTAGGTTCCAGAGATGGGTCACGAAAGTCAAATTCTTGACACATTTTCGATGCTCGGCCCACAGCCTAATTATTTCCTTTTTGACAGTAATAAAATGCATTTTCTACCTGCTTCAATAATTTTGTGACTCGTTAAAATATAGGCGAAACAAGAGAGGAAAGGACTTTCAGAAACTGGATGAACTCGCTTGGTGTGACTCCTCGTGTGAACCATTTGTACAGGTGAGGCACACAGCAAAGGTTAGGAACAGATTGTAGGACCTACCTCACAGAACACTATCCAAGTGAAATCAGAGGCAAGTGCATCATTCACAACAAGTTAATGTTGTTGAAGTCCAAAACAGTCAGACTGTTAAAAATGTCATGTAGACTCGAATGCTTAATGTTGAATCCGCTGCAGCTACATCCATGCTGAATGCTCCAAGGCAATCTTCAATATAAAATATTACATTTGAATATTAGGGAATCTGGAAGGAGTTTATATCCATGAAATTATTTTGAAATGTAATCATTAATGGGGTAATGTAGTCATTAATAGGGTAGCATTGCAATCTCCCATGAACAACAGTGTTGGGTAATATATTTTAGTGATGACAATCAAGAGATGCATATTGATCACCAGACAAGGAACAAAGTCTCTTTCTTTTAAAGAGTGCTGTGGGGTCTTTACATCCGTGAAGAATAAACAGGGCCCTTATCAGTCACCATGAATGTTTAATTAATAACCTTGCTGCCATTGTAAATTGTAATGAGTGAACAACTTGGACAAGTACGATACGATAAAACGTAATTCATCCCCAGCGGGAAATTGGTCTGCCAACAGTCACAACACACAAGGTACACGAAAACTTGAAAGTAAAAGTGAAAACAAAAAGAAAAAGACAAGCGACTGTTGGCTGGCTGCCGTGTGCACAGCGCCTTAACCAGAACGAACAAAGAAACAAACGCAGACTTATCCCCTGGGCAGAGAATTCTAAACTAGAGTGCCCTCTCCCTCCCCTACACTGGGTCCCCCTTTGTTCTCCCATTGTTCTCCACAACAATCCCCCCACGACGGTTCCTCCATTTTCCTCCCCCCCTCATGCTCATCGAACGCTGATCACGATCCAGTTGGCGGTGGGGTTGTCCATGCCTGTTTACAACAAGACCAGGCCAACACTCAGGCTCACATACAGCAATGGCAAGTGACACACATGCCATGTGTAGCAGGCAACGGCAGTCTCTTACAAGCGAAGATCTGACTACCACTTCTACACAAAACAACTGTTTTGCTATTACTGATTATTTCACCACTATCAGCATCTTGCGCGTCATTGTTTACTAGACCAGCCATTAAATACTCTGACTACAAAAGCAGGTCAATGGCTTTATCCTATGACAGCTGACACACCTCCTGATTCATAGCACAAGAACAGGCCCTTCGGCCCACAATGTCCTTGCCAAACATGATGCCAAAATCAATTCTTATCTGCCTGCACATAATCCATATTCCTCCATTCCCTTCATAACCATATACTTATCTAAAAGGTCTCTTAAGTACTATTATTGCATCTGCCTTAACCACCACCCCCGGCACCGTGTTTCAGGCACTCACCGCTCTCTGTGGAAAAATAAAATTGTCCTGCACAATTCCTTTAAACTTTGCCCCTCTCGCCTTCCCTCCAGTATTTGATATTTCCATCCTGGGAACAAGGTTCTGACTGTCTTCCTTATCTATGGCTCTCATAATGTTATATACTTCTGTCAGGTCTCTACACAACCCCTGGCATTCCAGAGAAAACAATCCAACTCTGTCCCTGTTGCTAATACCCCCGCATCATTCTGGTAAACCTCCTCTGCACCTTCCTAAGCCACCATATCCTTCCTCTATTGGGGCGACCAGAAGGCTCCAAATGCGGCCTAACCAAGTCCTATAAAGCTGCATCATATCCCCCCAAAACCTTTCCTCTACCTACAAGGCATAAATTAGGAGTGCGATGGAATATTCTTCACTAACCGGTACCTGGATGAATGCAGCACCAGCAACTCAAGAAACTTGACACATCCAGATGCCCACTTGACTGATAGCCCATCCACCACCTTTAATCTTTGCTCCTTCATCCAGTGATAGGTCATGGTCATATAATATGCGATAAGTAAGATTCATTGTACAGAAATGTGTTCAAATTCTATTAAAAGCTCCTCTCAAACCAATGACCTCTGCCATTCAGACTGACACAGAAACCAAACATAAGGGCCCTAAATGCCATACAACTTCTTCTGAAAATTCACGTCAACCCACCTTGGTGAGCTAATAATGCTGCTGTTTCATTACTTATTCAGAATGGTGGAATGCTTGGTGTTGAAGGAGTACTGGGGGAGTGCTTCCACGCCAACTGCAATGGTTATAGAATAAAACAAAAGACCATCACCACATGCAGTCTTGCCAGCAGTATTCACATCAATGAATAGAAACAAAAAACAAAATAAATAGGTGCAGGAGTAGGCCATTCGGCCCTTCGAGCCTGCACCGCCATTCAATATGATCATGGCTGATCATCCAACTCAGTATCCTGTCCCTGCCTTCTCTCCATACCCCCTGATCTCTTTAGCCACAAGGGCCACATCTAACTCCCTCTTAAACATAGCGAATGAAGTGGCCTCAACTACCTTCTGTGGAAAAGAATTCCAGAGATTCACCACTCTCTGTGTGAAAAATGTTTTTCTCATCTCGGTCCTAAAAGATTTCCCCCTTATCCTTAAACTGTGACCCCTTGTTCTGGACTTCCCCAAAATCGGGAACAATCTTCCTGCATCTAACCTGTCCAACCCCTTAAGAATTTTGTAAGTTTCTATAGGATCCCCCCTCAATCTTCTAAATTCTAGAGTACAAGCCGAGTCTATCCAGTCTTTCTTCATATGAAAGTCCTGACATCCCAGGAATCAGTCTGGTGAACCTTCTCTGTACTCCCTCTAGGGCAAGAATGTCTTTCATCAGATTTGGAGACCAAAACTGTACGCAATACTCCAGGTGTGGTCTCACCAAGACCCTGTACAACTGCAGTAGAACCTCCGTGCTCCTATATTTAAATCATTTTGCTATGAATGCTAACATACCATTCGCTTTCTTCACTGCCTGCTGCACCTGCATGCCTACTTTCAATGACTGGTGTACCATGACACCAAGGTCTCGTTGTATCTCCCCTTTTCCTAATCGGCCACCATTCAGATAACAGTTTACTTTCCTGCTTTTGCCACCAAAGTGGATAACCTCACATTTATCCACATTATACTGCATCTGCCATGCCTTTGCCCACTCACCCAGCCTATCCAAGTCACCTTGCAGCCTCCTAGCATCCTCCTCACAGCTAATACTGCCCCCGAGCTTCGTGTCATCTGCAAACTTGGAGATGTTGCATTCAATTCCCTCGTCCAAATCATTAATATATATTGCAAACAGCTGGGGCCCAGCACTGAGCCTTGCGGTACCCCACTAGTCACTGACTGCCATTCTGAAAAGGACCCGTTTACTCCTCCTCTTTGCTTGCTGTCTGCCAGCCAGTTCTCTATCCACATCAATACTGAACCCCCAATACCGTGTACTTTAAGTTTGCATACTAATCTCTTATGAGGGACCTTTTCGAAAGCCTTCTGAAAGTCCAGATATAACACATCCACTGGTCCTCCCTTATCCACTCTACTAGTTACATCCTCGAAAAATTCAATAAGATTCGTCAGACATGATTTACCTTTCGTAAATTCATGCTGACTTTGTCCAATGATTTCACCACTTTCCAAATGTGCTGCTATCCCATCTTTAATAACTGACTAGCAGTTTCCCCACTACCGATGTTAGACTAACTGGTCTGTAATTCCCTGTTTTCTCTCTCCCTCCCTTTTTTAAAAGTGGGGTTACATTAGCTACCCTCCAATCCTCAGGAACTACTGCAGAATCTAAAGAGTTTTGAAAAATTATCACTAATGCATCCACTATTTCTGGGGCTACTTCCTTAAGTACTCTAGGACGCAGCTATCTGGCCCTGGGTATTTATCGGCCTATAATCCATTCAATTTACCTAACACCACTTCCCGGCTAACCTGGATTTCACTCAGTTCCTCCATCTCATTTGACCCCCAGTCCCGTGCTATTTCCGGCAGATTATTTATGTCTTCCTTAGTGAAGACAGA
The DNA here is from genome assembly GCA_963514005.1 of Raja brachyura. The sequence goes on from OY740792.1 coordinate 29,940,731, forward strand.
ACCAAAGTAGTTATTCAATTGGTCTGCCATGTCCTTGTTCCCTATGATCAATTCACCTGTTTCTGACTGCAATGGACCTTCATTTGTTTTAACTAATCTTTTTCTCTTCACATATCTATAAAACTTTTGCAGTCAGTTTTTATGTTCCCTTTTGCTTTCATAATCTATTTTCCCTGTCCTAATTAAGCCCTTTGTCCTCCTCTGCTGGACTGAATTTCTCCCAGTCCTCTGGTAAGCTGCTTTTTCTGGCTAATTTGTATGCTTCATCTTTTGTTTTCATACTATCCTTGATTTCCCTTATTATCCATGGATGCACTACCTTCCCTGATTTATTATTTTGCCAAACTGGGATGAACAATTGTTGTAGTTCATCCATGCAGTCTTTAAATGCCTTCCATTGCACATCCACCGTCAACCCTTTAAGAATCAATTGCCAGTCTATCTTGGCCAATTCACGTCTCATACCCTCAAAGTTACCTTTCTTTAAGTTCAGAACCCTTGTTTCTGAATTAATTATGTCACTCTCCATCCTAACGAAGAACTCAACCATATTATGGTCACTCTTGCCCAAGGGGCCACGCACTAGAAGACTGCTAACTAACCCTTCCTCATTACTCAATACCCAATCTAGGTATTGAGTAATAGCCTGCTCTCTCGTTGGTTCCTCTACATGTTGGTTTAGAAAACTATCCCGCATACATTCCAAGAAATCCTCTTCCTCAGCACCCCTGCCAATTTGATTCACCCAATCTATATGTAGATTGAATCCACCCATTATAACTGTTTTACCTTTGTTGCACGCATTTCTAATTTCCTGTTTGATGCCATCCCCAACTCCACTACTACTGTTAGGTGGCCTGTACACAACTCCCACTAACGTTTTCTGCCGCTTAGTGTTTCGCAGCTCTACCCATATCGATTCCACATCCTCCAAGCTAATGTCCTTCCTTTCTATTGCGTTAATCCCCTCTCAATGAGTTGAAATAAAAAATGTGCCCACAATCTGAACATAGGACAGTACAGCATAGGAACAGGCCTTTTGGCCACAATGTCCTTGCCAAACATGATAGCAGGATAAACTAATCTACTTTACCAGCACATGATCTATATCCCTCCATTTCTTGCATATCCACAAGAGCGGAACTCGCTATCAAAACATGGAGGGGATGGGGGACACAATTTTCGCCATCCGAGCGAGCATGCGCACACTCACCCACACATGCGCGAGCCTTCGGAGGCTCAATCCAGTGCTACATGCAGCTCAACTCTGCCTGTTTCGCCGGTTTAACTACAGTCCTTTCTGGACAGATGGGATACCAGCACTGCTTCTCCGCGCTGGCCATATTTCCCGCAAGCCCAGGCAGGTTCACTTAGCGGGACAGGCATAGTTAGCTGGGTTTAGTGCTGGCTGTGGGCCTGGGGGCGCCGCGCCCGTCTGACTGCCGACGTCTCTGGCCACCCATGGGGGGGGTGGGCACTCAGGTGGGGACGGGACAGCGCCGGAGAGCCGGCCGGGATCGATCCTGGATGCAGATGAGGCGCAGGTCTGTGCCACGTCTCCCTCCTCCAATCACCGCACTCTATCCTCAGTCCCACCCCCCCCACTGCTCCCTCCTCCAATCATCACGCTGAATCATCATGTCCTGCCCCTATTACCTGCTGACCGACGTCTCTTTCGTCCAATCGGCGCCCTCGATCAGCAGTCCCACATCCACTGTCTTGCGGAAAGCGGAGATTTTAAAATCGGGATCAAAAAAACTTGGGGGGGGATGTCCCCCACATCTCAAAACATGGAGGGGACGTGTCCCCTCTACACCCCCCCCCCCCCCGGGTTTTCCGCCCCTGCATATCCATGTGCCTATCCGAAAGCCTCTTAAATGCCACGATTGTATTGCTTTCACCACCGCTCCAGACAGCGCATTCCAGGCAGCCACACTTGTGCTAAAAGAAGTTTGCCCTTTGCCCTTTTCTCCTTAATGAAATACCCTCTCATCTTTAATATTTCCACCCTGGGGATATAGGTTCTGACGGTCTACTCTTATCTATACCTCTCATAATGTTATATATTTCATCAGTTCTCCCCTCAGCCTCTAATGTTCCAGAGAAAACAATCCAAGTTTGTCCAACCTCCCCTTATAAGCTCATACACTCTAATTCTGACAGCATTCTGATAAACCTTTGCTGTATCCCCTCCAAAGCCACTCCCTTCCTGTAATTGGGGCAACTGGAACGGCACACAATATTTTAAATGTGACGTAACCAAAATTCTATAAAGCTTCAACATGACTTTCTGACTCTTATACTCAATGTCCCAACCAATGAAGACAAGCATACCATGTGCCTTCTTTACCACTATCAACTTATGTTGGCATTTTCAGGGAGTTATGGACTTGGAGCACAAGATCCCTCTATGTTCTATGTTTATTTGCCTAAATATTACAATTTTAAGTAAATTGCATTTAATGGCAATATTGTTTGCAACTTGCTGCAGCATTGATGTTAAGAAGATATTACATGGCTTCACGAAATTGAACTGGAAATATAGTTAATAATAGTGTATTTATAGGGTATGATACAGTGATTGTATGGTTATTCACTAGTATCAGTAGATGGTGCCACCTTGTCAATTAAATCTAATTACTTCTTCTACAGTTACATACAATGTACATTTTCAATGAGGATAAAAATCATGTTTCGCAGAACAAGCTAAATTGTACAAAACAACCTGCATTGAACATAAACTCCAAACTATTCCACAAATATTCACCTAGGAAAGAAACTGAACACACATTAGACTGCAGACGCTGAAATCTTGAATTAAATACAAACTGCTGATGGATCTCGCAGGCCAGGCTGGCAGCAAAGACAGATTTAAAAACAGTGCTTGAGTTAAAGATTGGGTCACTCAAGCAAGTTTATTACGGAATATTTTGAGAGTTTTTCTTTGATCTCGGGTTCAGCATTGACTAAATAAATATTTATTCATCAGGAGTTCATTGCATAGGCTTTGTATAACAGGGGGAACATTGCGCTGTACATAAGTGCATCCATGCCCCAACTACCAAAATTTCTGCACCAGTTAATGGTCAGTTTCCTTGGTCAGTGAACTCTTGTCCCAAATTCATAACCATATCATTGCCCTGATCTGCCCTCAGTGCAGTTTCAATGTTAAATCCATATTTCCTCCAATGAACAAAAGACTTAAAACACAAATAAACTTGCTTACTCACAACACTCTGTTATGTTTCAGTTGCAGTATTTCTTTTTTTTTTGGAAATTGAATAACATTATCCAAATGTCATTTTGCTTCAGTGACCTGGATGATGCCTTAGTGATTCTGCAGCTCTATGAAAAGATCAAGGTTCCTGTGGATTGGAGTCACGTGAATAAGCCACCGTATCCTAAACTGGGTGCCAACATGAAGAAAGTAAGTGTTGAATTAAATCTTTCATAGACTGGGTTACATCAGACTAATAATAACTGTGAGGAGATCATAAGCAGCCTATGTAAATGTGTTGAGGACGGTGAATATACCCTAGTCTTCATTGGTGAAATGTTGAGTTGAAATGCTGAAAACATGACAGCAAATCTAAGATCTAAAGATTTACTGTGGGCTGGGGTCTGTGGGATTATAAATTGCAGTCTGGTTCTGGATCATGCGACTTGTGGAGTGTTTTCATCCCTCCTGCCTCAGTGAATGGTGAAATAACTGCATCACTGCACGCTGCCTGCAGCAAGTTTCCAAAGCCAACTTCTGATCAGCAAGGCCTCCATCAGTTCCCCAAGTTTCATTGGCTGTTGAAAGCACAAAACTATGGAAGCTTTGTAAATGCCTCTGACACTATATTAAATGCCACTGCACAGAAACAGATAATTGAGCCTGGAATCACTCTCTCTAGTTCCCACACATGGTTCATTCTCCATACTTAATGATATTTATTGTTCTCGCAACCTTTTCCTTGAGGAAAAGAATTGATGAGAATTAACAACTTGCATGCAAGAATTCCACATTGTACCTATCATTTGGTCACTCTCTCTATCCTATTTTATTGAAAGAGTCATACATTTAATTTTAGTCCAGTGCTACAGTGCTTGGTCTGCATTGTCATGCTGTTTTTGCTTTTGCATCTATACTGGAATGAAACTGCTGCTACCATCAATTCACATTTTTTCACATTTTTTCACTTTGCAAATCAATTATTTATTGATTGTTTATTAATTATTGTTAAGAATGTAGACAGTTCAATATATGAAACATAGGTTTGAGAGCCAATTACCCAAGTTTGATGGTGACATGGAGATAGGCATAAAAAGTAGACATTAATATCTGGGGGGAAATGTGAAGTCGTCCAGTTAGGAGAGGAAATAAAATGAGATTTTTTTAACGGTTAAAGGAGGCATGGCACTGCGGACTGGATAGTTGAAGAAAATATTTAAAAATCCAAGTGAAATCCGAGTCTGGACTTCACTAAAAGAGATACACTGTGCACTTAGTTCATTTTTAGTTTAAAAGAAAATACAACTTAAAGAAAGAACGCATTTATAGATGATGAATCAAATTAGAGTTGCTAACATGCAGGTTATATTATTCAACAGCTGGAAAATTGTAATTACGCAGTTAAATTGGGAAAGGACAAAGCCAAGTTTTCACTTGTTGGCATCGCAGGTCAGGACCTGAATGAAGGCAAACACATGCTAACCTTAGCTCTCTTGTGGCAATTAATGAGGAGGTGAGTGTAAATTAACGTTATTTTGATAAGTCAAACAAAAATGGTACCAATTAAGGACTGAGGAATAATGAAATGTGGACAATTTTGTATAATCCTGCTAATTAGTTATATTTTGTAACTTTAATGTAGTCTGGGTTTTCCATTTTGCTTCTGGTCTTTGCCAAGATGGACATAAAACAGCCTACAATGTACTGCTTACTTGCAAACCTGTTAGTCCTGGAAATTCCCACTCCACCTAAGTAACTGAATTTTGGCGGGGAACAGATCCTGTTTGGAAATCCAGCTTGTCTTCCACCACTAGACACCCAATTTATACCCAACAGTAGAACGGCAAAAATGTTAAATTAAATTTCTCATAATTTTTTCAGTAATCTAATCTGGTATCAAGAATACCTTAAAACTGCCGTGTTTCATAATATAAACCCAGAGGTATTGTTTAAGTAAACTTATAAAGAGCATACAACTTGAAAATCAGGAAGTACAGATGCTGGAAATCTGAAATAGAAACAGTAACTACTGGTAATAAAGTATCCAGTCAGCATCTGATGAAGGGACTCTGATGGAAAAAAAAGTGACTTCTTTTTTCTACAGATTTCTTTAAGAAAACATGATTTGGCACCCATTTCCAAAACTCTGCTGACCACGTAATGCTATCTGACAAACACATTCCTGAAATTTTCTGGAAGAGTAGAACCTATTGGTAAAGTGAAATGAGAAAATATCCACAAGCAAAACAGCTGATAATATGTTCACTTCATTCTTCTCTTCTATTACATTTAACCTAAGTGACTCAGTTTCCACAATCCATCATTCAGAACATTCAGTCCATTGAACTTGTTCTAACGCTGGCCAATTATTTTCACTATCCTCACTTTAAACTTTACAATCCCCCCCACCCGTGTATTTCCAATTCCAAATTTGAATCTAATTCCGCTACACAACTACACATTCAAATATTGCATTCCAAATCAAAATCCCATGATTTTATCATGTTTTGAAGTAACTTGCATTGAATGCATCTATACTAAAAGTTGTTTTCTTTGCTCCTAGGTATACCTTGAACATACTGGAGGAGATTGGTGATGGTGAAATGGTTAATGATGACATCATTGTAAAATGGGTGAATCAGACTTTAGCAGAAGCAGCAAAAAGCTCCACGATTTCTAGCTTTAAGGTAATATGCTTTCCAAGTGTTGTACTCATATTTTCCAAGACAGGGCTCAATATTGAAATTTAAAACAGTACTTTAACAAATAGAATGCTAATAATTTACAGTAAATGATTGACTAAATTATTGAGTAACCTAGTAAATGTTTGCATGTTCAAAATCTATCGACATATATTGGCATATACCACCTCTAACTGTCTTTCATACACAAACAGAAATACGATTCACTCTTTCACTCCATGCCAGTTTGGTCAAATGTTGGTACTAGTGCACCCATACATCAGGAAATGAGATTAAGCTGTACAGCTCTTTTTTTAACTAGCTGAATTGAATAGCTTCTTTTAATGTTGTAAATATTCAGTGATTTGATTAGCCATTTTTTTGATGGCTAATAGTTCAGTACTCTGCAGTGAACAGTCTACTCACTTCCAGAAAGTTCCAGAAAATGTAGCTAGAGCAGGATGCATAAAAATCAATCTCAGCAGCAGTCTTTGTGTGAATGGCAAGGGAATTATTAAGCAATTCTGGTCTGCACAAGCTTTATGCAGCTTTAAGTTTAGTTTCTCTCCCATGAACATGTTTAATTGAATAAATCCCTCTCCCTTTCAAAAGCAAGTGCGACAAATTAATGCAATAATTTATTGTAAATAAAGTATTTCCAGGATATCTGCAGACATCTGAAGCTGGGGCTCTACATGCATATGCCAGAATGTTTGCAGGAATTAGGTGAACCCCTGTCCACGCCGGCCCATCTCTTGGCTAGTTCAGGTGCCATTTGTGAGGATTGGATAAATTGAGTTCTTTGCAATATCTCTAACCTATAAAAGCATCACATTTGTGTGAGTTTTCTGACATATGCTTTCTTATATAATACTCAATCTACAGGATAAAGAAATTAGCACAAGTATACCAGTACTGGATTTGATCGATGCCATTCAGCCTGCATCAATTCGATATGACCTTGTGAAGACTGGAGACCTGACTGATGAAGAGAAACTTCAAAATGCTAAGTGAGTCACATCTAAATACTATAACATTACCTATGAAACCAGGAAAATATATTTACTTTATTGTTTGTTCATAGGATGTGGGTGTCATTGGCAACGCCCAGCATGTATTTCCCATCGGGGGTTACACAAAAAGCTGGAGAAACTCAGCGGGTGCAGCAGCATCTAAGGAGCGAAGGAGATAGGCGACGTTTCGGGTTGAGACCCTTCTTCAGACGTCTGAAGAAGGGTCTCGACCCGAAACGTCGCCTATCTCCTTTGCTCCTTAGATGCTGCTGCACCGGTTGAGTTTCTCCAGCTTTTTGTGTAACCCTCGAATCTCCAGCATCTGCAGTTCCTTCTTTAACAACAATGTATTTCCCATCCCTTATTAGCCTTGGGAAGGTGTATGAATTGTTGAACGTATAAGGACTGAGACAATTATGGGAGAAAGGTGTTATAGGATATTTTGTTTGGGCAAAAATAATATTTATTTCACCTTTTTTCTGCTTTCTCTGCTGAAGAAAATATTTTCCTTTGGCAAACATCTCAAGCTCCATTTTGATCAAATAAATCTGTATTCCATATCATAACCATTCAGTGTGTTTACATTTTTTCCCCCTTAAACCGCATTAGTTTCTTTCAACGATTGCCTTCTTTCTATGTCCTCTGGTTCTTGACCCATCTGCAATGGGAACACTCTCAACCTACCCTGTCTATAATCTTTAACATGTTAAATACCTCAATCAATTCTCCTTAAAGCCTTCTCTGCTCCAAGGAAAGAAAAAATTGCAGCTTCTCCAATTTAGCTACATATCCAGTTCCTCATCCCTGGAATTGTTTTAGTAAATCTCTTCTGGATCCTCTCATTAATATTTTCCATAAAGTATGGCACCCAGAATTGGTCACAATACTCAACATATGGCTGAAACAGTATTTTGTAAAGGTTCATGTGACTTTCTTGCTTTTGTAGTCCTTTGCTCATATCTAAAGGCCCAGAATCCTGTGTTATTTTTGAGGCGCCGTTTAACCTGCCAGCCATTTTCACTGAATTATCCACATATACCCTCAGATCTTAGGTTTTGTAGCACTTTTACATTTGTGCCCTTTACATTATACTGACACTTCCCATTCTTCCTACCAAAGCACAAGACCACATTTAATAGTGCTAATTGTTTTCTCTGCTGCCTATCCACACATTTCATTGGCCCATTTTAAGAAAATTGGTGGTCTTCTTACGGACTGTCGGGGGAACTCCACTGCACACATACATCCAGTCCAAAGATCATTGCTCACCAGTTTCCTGTCACGTTGCCAATTTTCTATCCTTTTTTATTCTCTGGCCTTCAGTCTTGATAACATCTTCATGATGCAGTGATGCATAAAATCCCTTATCAAAATATTTTTATATCATTTCAACTGCATTTCCCTTAACAATCCTCCTTGTTACTTCAAAAAACTCTGTCAAGATATAGAATCATAGAGAGATACTGCGTGGAAACGTGCTTTACAGTGCAGAGTCCAAGCCAACATTCAAGCACCCATTTATATTGATCAGTTAAACATTAGTTAAAACCAATATGCAAATCCAGATGATTGGGAAATAGATTATATAGGAGGAGGTGGGGCTAACGAGGCACCAAGAAGGATATCTCCTCCATGATCACTCTGTCTGAGTGTCTGCTAAGTTATCCCTCTTTATCGTTTCAAGAATATTCCCCCACTACCTAGTTTAAACTGACTGGTCTTTAGTTGCTGGGCTTGTCCCAACACCCTGATGTTTGAACAAGAGTCTAGCATTTGCAGTTCTTAGGTACTACTCCCAATCTATGGATATTTAAGAATTTAAAGCCAGTTGTTCTGCAATCAATGAACTGACTGACTAACTAACTCTGGAATATCAACAATTAACAGACTCTACAAACTGAAGGTTACACAAAAAGCTGGAGAAACTCAGCGGGTGCAGCAGCATCTAAGGAGCGAAGGAGATAGGCGACGTTTCGGGTCGAGACCCTTCTTCAGACTGGTCAGGGATCAGGGAAACGAGAGATATAGACAGTGATGTGGAGAGATAAAGAACAATGAATGAAAGATATGCAAAAAAGTATTGATGATAAAGGAAACAGGTCATTGTAAGCTGTTTGTAGTGTGAAAATGAGAAGCTAGTGCGACTTGGGTGGGGGGGGAGATAGAGAGAGAAGGAATGCCAGGGACCGAGGGCTGAGGGAGAGGTGGGAAGGGGAGGAGGCAGCCTGGGTTGATAGAATTGAGCAAATTCAATGTTTAAGCCCAGAGGATGCAGACTCCCCAAGCGGAATATGAGGTGCTGTTCCTCCAACTTGCGGTGTTGCTCACTCTGGCCGTGGAGGAGGCCCAGGACCGAGAGGTCGGATACGGAATGGGAGGGGGAGTTGAAGTGCTGAGCCACCGGGAGGTCGGTTTGGTTATTGCGGACCGAGCGGAGATGTTCGGCGAAACGATCGCCCAGCCTCCGCTTGGTCTCACCGATGTAGATCAGCTGGCATCTGGAGCAACGGATGCAGTAGATGAGGTTGGAGGAGGTGCAGGTGAACCTCTGTTAACTTGGAAGGACTGCTTGGGTCCCTGAAAGGAGTGGATGGGGGAGGTGAAGGGACAAGTGTAGCATCCCTTGAGGTTGCAAGGCCCGGGGAAGGGGTGGAGCGGGAGGGAAGGGAAGAATTGACAAGGGAGTTGCGGAGGGAGCGGTCTTTGTGGAAGGCAGACAGGGGGGGAGATGGGAAGATATGGCGAGTGGATTGGTCATGTTGGAGGTGGTGAAACTGGCGGAGGACTATCTGTTGTATGCGCCGGCTGGTGGGGTGAAAGGTGAGGACCAGGGGGACTCTACCCTTGTTGTGAGTGGGGGAATGGGAAGAGAGGGCAATGTTGCGGGGTATGGAGGAGACCCTGGTGCGAGCCTCATCTATAGTGGGGGATGGGAAACCCCGTTCTCTGAAGAACGAGGACATTTGTGATGACCTGGTGTGGAACACGTCATCCTGGGAGCAGATGCGGCGTAGACGGAGGAATTGGGAATAGGGGATGGCCTCCTTACAGGAAGCAGGGTAGGAGGAAGAGTAGTCCAGGTAGCTGTGGGAGTCAGTTGGTTTGTAGTGGATGTTGTTCAGGAGTCTGCAATTGAGATGGTGAGATCAAGGATTGGTAGGGAAATGTCGGAAATGGTCCAAGTGTATTATAAACTGAAGGTTAACTTAAAGTCTCTCCAAACTCTCAACAAATCCTGTTATCTATCACCCTTACTCTTGCTGATTCCTAATTTTCTTTTCAAATCCTACCATGGCTTTTCCTCCTCACTCTTGCTACTAATCTCACTAACTCTCTCCCCACTCTATCTTTGTGCCCTTATTGTTGTGTTCGATAAATCACTGGGTTTAGATAAATTACTGAGTGAATCAAAACTGTTATTACACTACACATACACTCACGTATCCTCGAATATCCCCAAATATCTTTGAACACACTCGCAAACCCCGAGTACACAGCAGAGCATGCCGCAGGATGTTTCTACATGCATTCACGTGAACCCGTGCGCACTTGCAAACTCATCAGAGCTCGCCACAGGATGTTTCGTCACCTGGCACCATTCGCGACACGGTCCAAGGCTGAGGTTCTCTCACCAATCTTTATGGCATTTCTTATCAGAGCAGACCGAGTCACTGCCCCCACCCCAAGCCAATCATAAGCCCCCCTTGTCTGCAGCGTTGCTGCGCTACTAGTGGCAGGGGGGTGGGTGGTCTACCCAACTATTGCTGTTGTGTTTTGTTTATCAATGTTACGCTTTCCCATAGAATGGCCTTGAAGACTGTTCCCTGACAATGATTACAGGTGCGAGGAGATAATGCCTCTGGAAACTTGTTTTTGAGAGGTTATGGGATGTAGCTGCTAACGTGGCTGATAACTCCATTTCACATTTTAGCTGAAATTGTCAGTTTAGCCCTTAGTTACACTACACATAAACGTCTAGTTTCCTTCTGGCTTTATGGCAATCTTAGTCTGTTCATTAATATAAAGCTCCTGTTACTGCAGTACAGGCACTATACAAATTCTCACTTGTTCCCTGAAAGTAAGTAAGTAAGTATGTTTATTGGCCAAGTATTCACATACAAGGAATTTACCTTGATGTTCCACCCACAAGTAACAACATGACATACAGTGATAGTTACGAATGACTCAGAAAACACTAAACGTTAATTAGAAGCCTTACAATGCTGATAATACCTTTATTTGTTTTCTGCAGTAATGTAATTTATGGATTTATGTTGACTCCTTACAAAGTTCAGTATCGTTGCTACTGTTCCTATATAATACAAGTTTGACTTTTTATTCAGCACTCTGTAAATACAACAATGTTATCTATTAATTGTATATAAGGTGATATTGCCAAATGAAAATGTATTAATTTAACTCGAACTATAAGGCTGGTCTTATTAAAAGGTTCTGTCTGAACTTAATACATTTTATGTTGCTTTAATATAGGTATGCCATTTCAATGGCAAGAAAGATTGGAACACGAGTTTATGCTCTTCCAGAAGATCTAGTTGAAGTAAAACCAAAAATGGTTATGACTGTCTTTGCATGTCTGATGGGGAGAGGAATGAAGAGAGCCTGAAGAATTTGAGCCAAGTTATATTATTTTCTCACATATTCCAATGCTGGATGCAATTTTTAAATGCAGGACCTTTGCTCAGAAATGCTTCCAATTTCTTTTATCTGGCTTTGCTATTGCAGAATAAAATGATAGATGAAAAATCCAATTTCCCCAAGTGATATATAAAAATCTAAGGGGTTTCTAGAACACAGGCGAAACCACAGAAAAAAAAACTGCAATGCATACATATAAACCAAAGAGTTTGGACAAAATGAAAGGCTTTTCCCAAAGCAGAAGCCATTTATCATTTACAAATGCAATGAAACACAATTTGGAGGGTGAATTATCGGGACCTATAGAGTTGTCCTAGTGGTATTTCCTTTACATCCACACAGTGGCATAGTGAAAGAAAAAGAAAATAACAAATGTGACATTTAATATTTTCTTTTTTTTTCCTCTGAGCTAATTCACAAATAATGTTTTTTTTCACTACTGTCAAGAATAGTTTATTTACTTTTTTTAAATCCCAATCACATTGTTAATTCTGGGACAACTTTCTCTACCTTTTTAATGTAAAATTAATGTGCAAATGCAGCAAGCTCATCGTAATTGGCATGATGTTCAGTGCAAGATGCTGCTTTCCTGAGTCAAACCAGTGCAAACCAGTGCAAATCAGCTACATTGTGGTAATTTATAACTCCTGAGCTCTATCTTCCCCACTGCAAGCTGCCGATAGTTTTGTGCAAAAAAAAGTAACTTGGTGCCTATTACGACATTTTTTTCAACTAAATTGAGAAAAGTATGTAATCAAGTCAATGAAATCTCACATTATAAGTTGCTATAAGAAATCAGCTTCTAAATGATTACTGGTAATAGCCCTCAAAAATAAGCTTGCATGTATGCTTACAGGATGTTTCTTTTGTCATTCCTTCTTAGAATTATTAAAATGATTGATCATCTGCAATTTGAACTATCTAATGGATGCCTCAATAAACGGTCTCATTTATTACAAGGATTCAATGATGGAGACCAAAATTACCAACTGTGTGTTCTTAACCAATTTTACAACAAAGAGTATATTATAGTTTGGTTTTGTAAAATTCCTGTTTGAATGCTAGCTTGAAGCATAACATGCTGTTAATTTAAGGTACTTACAAATTCAACATTTGCTCCATATATATATATATGATGATAAAAAGAATAATTTAACATCTTGCAAATACAAAGTATTGCATACTAACATCGAATGGCTTCCCCCCCCCCCCCCCCCAGATTACTTGCCCTCTTCATTTAAATTTCTACCATAATTCCACCATGTGCTGGGGCATTTACATTTTTTAATTTCAAAAATAAACTTTATTCACAAAAATTTACAACAAATACAAAACGCAGTGCATTACTTTTTTATATCCGTAGTGCTGATCAGTCTATATAGTTATAGAATTACTGGTTCTATACATTTGATGCATTTGAACTGGGATGTCAGGACTGTCTTATGAACAAAGACTGCATAGACTCAGTTTATACTCTCTAGAATTTAGGAGATTGAGAGGGGATCTTATAGAAACTTACAAAATTCTTAAGTGGTTGGACAGGCTAGATGCAGGAAGATTGTTACCGATGTTGGGGAAGTCCAGGACAAGGGGTCACAGCTTAAGGATAAGGGGGAAATCCTTTAGGACCGAGATGAGAAGGACTTTTTTCACACAGAGAATGGTGGGTCTCTGGAACTCTCTGCCACAGAGGGTAGTTGAGGCCAGTTCATTGGCTATATTTAAGAGGGAGTTAGATGTGGCCCTTGTGGCTAAGGGGACCAGAGGGTATGGAGAGAAGGCAGGTACGGGATACTGAGTTGGATGATCAGCCATGATCATATTGAATGGCGGTGCAGGCTCGAAGAGCCGAATGGCCTACTCCTGCACCTAATTTCTATGTTTCTAAGTGTGAGCATATTCTGTATACAGAAGACCATGCTTATTCATGTGAGTGGTACAAAAATAAAGTATTTGAGGAACCACTACACTGGACAGCCCCTCAATGTCCATTGGTAGATGGAAAAACAAAGACCTTTAGACAACAGTCGTTCCCCATAAAGCATTTGAATTGACTTCACCAGGCTTCAGTGCATCCCTCAGTATGTACTCCTACAACTTAGAGTGTGAGAGTGGGCAGCATTCCCTTACAACATCACATTGTACTGAAATGTGTCTTTTACCAATTTGATGATCTTTTGGCAGTACTTTAGGTTAGTCTCGGTATGTGCACCTGGGAGTAGCCTATAGATCAGTGGGTCGTCTGTTAGGCAGCTGTGCTGGTGAACCTCAACAAGGACTCTTGCAAATTCTTCTAGATCTTCTTCGCAAAAGCACAGTCCACAAAGAGATAGGTGATCATCTCATCCTCAACGTAGCCATCTCGAGGGCAGTAAATATTGAGAGTGAGTCTGCAATGGTGCAGGAAGGACATGTCAGAGAAAGCCCCCTCCACGAATGACAATTAGTGAGACACTGAGTGCACTAAAGGTGCAACTGAAGGGAACACTGTGTGTCAATGGGGCTAGGCCCATCTGGTGCTAACATACATTGGTCCTGCACATAGCATGATGCCACCACAAGTGGCTACCAGGGCAAAGGCAATGTTGGGTATGCTTCTCCCCCTGTTGGCTGGGGACATGTGTATCACAACATGTCTGGGGACATGTGTATCAGATGCATTCCATATTGGATCATCAGAAGAAATGGAAAATGGCTGAGGTGACAGCCATGGCAGAGAAGCACGGTATGGGACACACCTTCCCCAAGGGCAGCAACACCAAGAGCAACTCGCACCCTGACGACCAGGTTCTTGTCAGTCATTGTGAGGGAGCACCTCTTCCACAATCCCAATTTTCCCACTCTAGCCAATTTTTGTTTCACACCTAAGCCTCTCTGAACTAAATCATGGCATGATCACTGCTGTGCCACCTGCTAACAGTGCAGAAACTACCACCATCCTGTGGCTTACTGGTAACTCTCACCTTTATGTCAATGTGTTTACACCCACTTGAGATCCCTGGAACGCTTCCAGATCAGGTTCACAGTTCAGTGCAAAATCAAGGGAACTGTTGGAGCTCCAATGCTTCAGAGGAGAGGTTAAAGTGAGACCCATCTATGTATGCAACAGTGGACTAAACATATCGTGGTGCAGCCTGAAGATCTGAATAATCTGTTCTTCCTTTGCTAATCAAAACAAAAATAGATTCTTATTATTTGTCATAATTTCTGTCTGTGGAAACTTCTTGTGCGAAACGTGAAGCCTTGAAGCAACTCTGTGCTCCAGCAGTCACAAATTGGTTGTCAAGTGCTCTGTGGAGATCTCCTTAATTCAAATTTCACTGTACCTTAATCGGTACTTGTGACAATATAGTGACCTTGAAACCTTGAACTTGTTTACAAATCCTGCCAATTTTTGTTTTGTATGATACATGACCACTTTGCTGTCATTGTCAAAGATAGGTTAGCTCTATAGAAACCAGGTTCAGAGTATCCTACACATACCTTGTAGGTACACCTTATTACACCACAGGGTAAAATACAAATTGAATGAATGGATGAATACTTTATTGTCACACATGACAAGTCCCGGTGAAACTATTTGCTTGTATAAAGAGCGCCGACAAAGGTAAAAAGTACCCCGCGCCGGGTCCCCCATTGTTCTCCCCCCCCCCCGCCCCCCCCCCACGGCGGTTCCCCCATTCCGGGTCCTCCACTGTTCTTCCCCCTCCCCCACAGCGGTCTCCCCACATGAGATCATCCTTTATTCCTCCAGCAACGGCACCACAAAGTTCACTCCCACGTGGTCCATCCTCATCCATCGGTCGGTGTCCTCATCGGCCACGGCACCGACCTTCCACTATCGCCACTGACGCCTTGGTGGCAAAAGGGGCAGTGGAACTTGATATTAAAACAGGTGTTTCTGAGGTACTTCTTTGATCCTCTGGCTCAGCCTAAGGGACATGATGCCTAAAGGTCTTTCTTCAAGAAGTTTTAATGGTCAGATTTACACAGAGTTTTGGAGCAAATGTTGCTGCTTTTATATTTATTGAATGCGTAATGCATGTTTGTCAAATGCAAGGTAATAATTATAAGGAATGCAAAAGTCACCAGAAGCTGGTTGTAATCAATATATTTTTTTAAAAACTGTAACAGAACTGGAGCAACTGAAAAAATTAGTCTGAAAGAAAAACTTACAATCTTTCTTAGAAACTGTGGCAACTGCAAAGCAAAGTTGCACAGTATTCAATGAGTAAGGTGAATTATGGTTATTTTGATCCAGTCCCAATGGATATTTCATGGTTGAATAATACAATATAAAAGGATGTGCCAAGAAATCAGGAGGCAAGAGGCAGATTGCTCATGCTTTAATCTGCAGGCCAACCAGAAAAGATCATCTCTGTAGTCCCTCGGTTGGCAAATAACCAATTGTGGCTCTGTACCATCTGCTTTAAAGTAGCAGATATGATAGCAATGGGACAGCAGGAGCAGCAAGGGTCATTTCCCTACTTCCAGCTTCTTTTCACTCAGAACTGCAGCATCAACTAACATGCTGTGCACACAAATAACATATGTGCCTAAGGCATTGATTAAAATGGCCAGCAATTCCTTCTGCTGTCCCATGAAGCAGTTACAATCATGATAAAGCAGCCCTTTCATTACATTGCTAACTCCTCCAAGGAAAATTGCCAGTAACTGCATAAGTTACCATGCGTAGTTCAGTCCCTAATATTACAAAATGTTTCTAGTAATACTGGAGAAGATTTACAAAACATGATATTAGAACCGAGGTTATAATGGTTCAACTACTCTGAAAGTGCCGCCAAAACCAGTGATATCTATACACTCTGAAGACGTGCCGAAGATAGTATCAAAAAACATTTGAAATCCTTGAATATTATCATAAGAGCGGTTCAGTCAACTATGTTCAGCAGGTATGTTGTTCACATGTCTGACACCATGGGTCCCAGTGTGGGGCAGCTGGTAGAGCTACTGGCTCACAGCTCCAGAGACCCATGCTCGATCTTGACCTTGGGTGCTGTATGCGTGGAGTTTGTCTATCCGCCCTGTGACCACATGAGTTTCGTTCACGTGCTCCAGTTTCCTCCCACATCCCAAAGACATGTGACTTAGTAAGTTAAATGGCCTCTGTAAATTGCCCACAGTGTATAGGGAGTGGATGAGAAAGTTGGATAACATAGAATTAGTGTGCACAGGGTGCTGGACGGTCAGCTGTACCTTTCAATCAATATTTGGGCAATGGCCATGATAAGATTTAGGATAACAATTGATAAGGAAATAAACGGACACAAATCAGAATAGTAAATTGAAGGGCTGAGAATAGAACCTTCGGAAACTAAAATGACAACAATAATGGCAAACAGTGATATTAAATAATGAAAATGGTCAAATAAATCCAGGAGAATTAAATTCAATGGTATGAAAAGAAAGTTAAAATATTATGGATGAATAAAGGCATGTAAAAAATTAAAGGTAGGAAATGAGACAAACATTAAATACTTGGTCAGCAGAGGGGAGCATAACAAGGTAAAATAAAACAAGATTAAGAATGATAGAAAACAATTAACGCAGAAAAGCGGAGTAATAGAATTAAGTTGTTCATGCCTGCCTACACTGAAAATGAGAACATAAATTACAGAACGTTTTGCCAACATTAGCCGTAATCACAACTTAACAATCTTCACACTCTGAAACTCTTCACTTCCCCACCACTTGGCAAAGACCGCAATTTATTTTGAAATTTAAACCCCAGAGCAGTGCAAGTGTAATACAAGTTTCTGATCTGCAAGTGTACTGGCTTTGTTTAAATGTTTTAAAATTAGCTGCATGGGATTACAAATAAATTGTTTTGGGTTGCAAAATCTAAGCACAAAATGACATTTTAAATAAAGCAGGAGGAAAGGGGATCCAATCTAGGCACACTTGAACTCTCTTCTACCTACCACCTACTCTCAACTCGGATCTGTTCCCATAACTGGTGCTGGCAACAACCTTGTTTGTAAACTGGATTCTCACAGGTATAAAGTTTAACTAAAGTGCAAATACTCTGAGCCCCATAAGTCAATAGTCCAGGCTATGTGATAGGACACAAAACCTTTCTGCATTGCATATTTCCAGTGTTGCCCAAGATGGCATATTATACTTTAGCTTTTACTTATTTTATATGTACCCTTACAATTGGAGCAGTTGCATCTTCCCCAACAAGGTACGTGTGTGAGTCTTAAACTTCAAACTGTCAGTATGATCTGCCTTATTTTTTCTTAAATATCAGCAATTGATTATCCAGTTGTTTAAACTGGAGCAGTTTCCTCTATATTGTTTATTTTGTTATTATATATTGAACTTTTGTGTTGTTTATTACATGTACAGAGTACATATCTGTTGTGCTGTTGCAAGTAAGAATTTTGTGGTTTCGTTTTGGGACATATGACAATAAAAATACCCTTGCCTTTTGACTTTTGGAATGGCAGTAACTAAGCTGTGCCTGGATTTTATTTATTTATTTTTCACAACAGAAATTTGAACGTTTTGCATCAATCTATCTTATTTGAGCATTATTCTTTCACTTTCAAACAACATAAATCATTGTTGGGGATTAAATAAATCTTTCTAGCAGTTGATCAATATTTATCGTGCGATTGTCCATTTGAAAACAATTTTAAAAATGTTCAAAACATTCCTACTTTTTGATTTTGTTTAGAGATCAGGTTTTGTCAATTGAGCCTAACTCAGATGAAGAGATTCAAGTTATCAAAAAGATATACAACCAATATAAGGTAAAAGTTAATTCTACTGTTTTAAAACACTTGTCAATGTTTCATATTACTATGGCTTTTCATTCAACAATTTGCATAAGTTTCCAATTTACTTTAGAATTCCATAACATATTTAAGCATGCAATCATTGTAATTCACAATGTTACTTTCTGTATGTCGACACAGGAAATGCAGATGCTGGTTTATAAAAGAAAAGACAAAGTGCTGGAGTAACTCAGCGGGTCAGGCAGCATCTCTGGAAGATATGGATGGGTGATGGTTGAAGAAGGGTTCTGATCCAAAATGTCACCAATTCATATTCTACAGAAATGCCTCCTGACCCGCTGAGTCACCCCAACATTTTGTGTCTTTTTTTCATTATTTTTCTCTGATCTGGTGTATAAATTGGTCACAACCTTTCCTATTTTAACAAAGAATACACTTTAAAATAATTTGCTATGAAGTGCTTTGAGGCAACCCAATGACATGAAAATCACTAAATAGTTCCTTTCTTTACACATTCCTTGCTCTTAACAGTTTTCGTTTTCATTCCCTGAACCTTTAGATTAGCAGCAAACTCCTGTCCTGGTTTTCATAGAGTTCTGTTCTCGCTCCCTCTCACCTCAGATGGAACAAGGATAGAGTTCTCCTGGTCCTCACCTTTCACCGCACCAGCCTCTGCATTCAAAACATCGTCCTCCGTCATTTCAATCACCTCCAATGTGATCCCACCACCAGTTACATCTTCCCAGCCTCACCCCTTTCCCTCTTATGCAAAGACCACTCCCACTGCAACTCCTTGGTTCACTCACCCCTTCCTACCCAAAGTACTACCTCCTCTGGTCCTTTTCCCTGCAACGCAGGGGATGTAACACCTATCCCTATACCTCCTCCCTCACCACCATCCAAGGACCCCAGCAGTCCTTCCAGGTGAGACAGCGGTTCATGTGCATCTCATCTAACCACATCTACTGCATCCAGTGTTCACAATGTGGCCTCCTGTACATCAGCGAGTCCAAACGTAGACTGGGCTACCAATTTGGTCGAACGCTTACGTTTAGTCTGCCAAGGACTGCAACAGTTGCTATCCATTTTAATTCTTCTTCCCATTCCCATACTGATCTTTGTGCCAGGGCCCCCTTCATTTCAGAGTGAGGCCACATGCAAACTGGAAGAACAACATCTCATATTCCACTTGGGTGGTTTACAGTCCAACCTTATGAACATTGAATTCTCCAATATTAGGTAATTACATAACCCTCCCCCTCCCATAAAACCACCCCATCCTTATTCCCCTCCCCCTCCCCTGTGCATCACCTGAATTTGCATATTTTTCTTCCCTCTCCCTTCCATTCCACCAACATTCCCTTGTCTAGACGTCTCTAGCTTCACAATTCGCAACTCTTCAATCGTTTTGTCTTGTTTTGCCTTCTGTCTTTTCACCTTTGTCCTTGTCTAACCAGCTGCATATCAAATAACATACCTCACCTGTATCAACCAATTACCTGTTAGGCTTTGTCCTGCCCCCCCCCCCCCCCACCTCTCTTCCAGTGCTCTCTCCCCTCCTCCCCCCCCCAATCAGTCTGAAGACAGGTCCTGACCCAAAACATCACTTATCCATGTTCTCCTAAGATGCTGCCTGACCCACTGAACTGCTCCAGCACTCTGTGTCATCTTTCATGGAGATCGTCCTGTCTGAGAAGATCAAGTTAGCAAGCGGCCATTTAAGTTTTTTCTGCCATGGACATCATTTCCATTACTATTTTCAAAAGCTGACTACTCTTTAATTCTATAATAGTACCTCATAACTGGATGGCCTACCTTTGTACTCTTCTCTTTAACCTTACCCATCTGTTTTATCTTTTGCACCCGTGTCTCACTTCTACAATACGTTCAATTCATCGATTGTAGATGGTGTTAATCTTCCTGAGCATTATTGAGAATTGAAAGTAAACAAAATTATTAAGTAAATGATGGAAAGGCCTTGTGACATGAGGAACGTGGTGAGGAACTCAGGATATGTAACCTCTGATCCCCTCGGAGCTGTACCACATGACTGATCCAGCTCTGTTTTTGGTCACTTTTGTCCTAAGTTAAGGCTGGTTATGACACATTTGAACATATTAATAAGAAGCTGGCACTGTCCATAGGCAGTTCTGTGGCAACCCAGCTCAATTGATGCTGTTGGAGTCGACAAAGAAATCCACCTTTATATCAATGCAACTAATATCGAAGAGGTGAAAACTCAGCTTTCTACAGAAAACATTACACACAGGTATGTCAAATATTTTTAATTAATTAATGATGCAAGTGTCATAGATAAGTCTGTTGCAAAGCTCTCCCATATTGTGCAGCTCCTTAGGAGTGGGCCTTATGGTGAGATCTGGCAATCAAGTGCCCTTTCTTAACTCGCCTCCCAGCCACACATGCACAACTTCCAGTTGGATAGGTCGCAAAGCAGTCAGGAGTGGGAACTCTGTCTCACCTAAAAGGTGATGAGTTCCAGTTATAGCACTCCAACTGATACCATCCTTGCCAACTGCACCATGAGGGCAGCTTTAACAGCATTGCTGGCTCTAAAGCTCGATGGGTCCGTCCTGTGTTTCTTGAATAATTTTGTTTGACTAATCACTGACCTTTCAGTGAGTTTGCATGTCCACAATGTTTGCATGTGTGTTATTTTCAGCACAATGATCGGGAATGTGCAGCGGCTCATACAAATGCAAAAAAATACTAATCAGGTATTTCAGCCCCGTGGCTTCGCTGCTTACTATGAACAATATCATACATTGCAAGAGGTAAGAACTTTGTGAAAACTTTTATTTAAAGCTCTTGTGAAATAAATTGTTATCTGAGATTAGACATATTAAGTATATTTTTTATTAAAATAATTTTGGCTTACATCCCAGAATGCAGAAGGAAATAGGAGAAAGCAAATATATTGATCATAATAGTCCAAAGCTCTCTGGAATCAGGAATTTAACATTGATTTGGGAACTGGCAAATATTACTCCACAATTTAGAATGCAAGGGAGGGAGAAAGCAGGTGATTAAAATGTAATTTTCAGTAATGTTTGAGGATGTTATTGCAATCTATCATCACTTTGAGCACATCCTCAAGCATGTTGATCAAAGAATCAACATGGAGCTATGAAGACAGGACTAGGTCTCACTAATATAGCTGAGATTTTTGAGTCACTAGCTTGATGGGTAGAGTAGTGTCCATGGAATTGCCTCTTTAGGCTTAGGAAGGTATTTTATAAAATGCAGAAAATTGTAACGAAGTGTAAAAGCTGGTTTGATAGGAAGCAGGAGACAAAAACTAGAAATACCATTACCCTAACTGGTTAAGTGTATACATATTTATTTGCAAGGATTTACAAATGAACTTCAACTTGTCACTACAAAGATGAATTTAAATTATGCAGTATTTTTAAATTTGAAGATGATACCACAAATCATTGAAAACAAGAAAGCTTCATATTTGTAACGGAAATCAATTGCAACAGAGACAATTGTCCATTAAAACCATACCTCAGGGGTATTAATTTAAGGAATTTGGTCATTCATTTGTTCAATGCCATTTTGCTTTTTTAATGATATTACTTGCTCGACTTGCTTATTTATGCTGATCCACAGAATGGGAATTGCATAATTGCCACGTGGAGATGTTGCCTCACCACAAGTCCTAAAGACATTAGAGTTACCTTTCGAGGTTGGAGAGAGACTTAGTATATGCACAAAGTTCAAAACCTAAATTATACCCTTGCCACTTGTACATGGTTGTGCAAATCTATTTTATTGTTATAGATACTCTTGAAGGTATGCATGTTTTATCCCTGGTGGAGATTCAATGTCGGAAATTCCATGATGTGGTAAGAAGCTGACAAGGGGCAAGTAATAAACATGCCATTAAAGTGTCTGAATAGTTACCCAGGAGATTCAATGGTGCTACAGTTGCTGAGTACCTCATCATCAACATCCTGGGGTTCACCATTGGCTAGAAACTCAAGCAGATCAACCACATAAATACTGTGCCTACAAAATGATCAATGGTCAAATGGTCAAATGCAGAGCAGTAACTTGCCAAGGCTACTCCAACACCACGGTGGCGCAGTAGGGCAGCGGTAGAGTTGCTGTCTTACAGCACCAGAGACCCCGGTTCGATCCTGACTATGGGTGTTGTCGGTACAGAGTTTGTACGTTCTCTACGTGACCACATGGGTTTCCTCCAGCAGCTCCAGATTCTTCCCACATTCCAAAGATATGCAGGTTTGTAGGTTAATTGGCTTCTGTAAATTGTCCCTTGTGTGTAGGATAGAACTGGTGTACGGATGTTCGCTGGTTGGGTGTGGACTTGGGGGCCAAAGGAGATTATCTAAAAATACAACAATTCTAGATGAACTGGGAAATGCGCCAAGGAATGGCAGATGGGATTTAACTTGGAGATGTGCAAGGTGTTGCATTTTTGTAAGTTAAACCAGGGCATGACTTAAATAGTACATGATAGAACCCTAAAGAGTTTTGTAGAGCAGAGACCTAGAGCTACAGGCACATAGTTCCCAGAAAATGGTAACACAGGCTGACAAGATGATGAAGATGTTTGGCATGCTTGCTTTCATCGGTCAGGGTACTAAGTACAGTTGAGAAGTCATGTTACAACTGTGTAGGTCATGATGAGACCACATTTGGAGCATTGTGAACAGTTCTGGTTACCCAACTACACAAATAATGTCCTTCAGCTGAAAGGATGCAGAAAAGATTCATGACATTGTTATTGAGTTTGGAAGGCTTGAGTTATAAGGTGCATCTGGATAGACTGGAACTATTTTTCCTGAAGCATAGGAAATTTAGGAGTGACCTTATCGAAGCATATAAAACCATGAGGGGCATAGATTAAGTGGATGGTCACAGTCTTTGTCCCAGGAGAGGGGAGTCTAAAACCAGAGAGCATAGACATGGTAGGGGAGTTTAAAACCAGAGGGCATAGATTTAAGTTGAATGGGAAAAGATTTAAAATAGACCCTATGGGGAGCTTAGTTTAGAGAGACAAGGTGGAAACAGGCCCTTCAGCCCAGCGAGTCCACGCCGAACACATTTGTTCAATGCAGCTGTTTCCATAAAGAGGTGGGGAGTATATGAATTGAGCTGCCAGAGAAAGCTGTAATAGTGGGTTCAAAAGACATTTAGACAGGTACAGGGAGAAAAAGGTTTAGAGGGATGGAGACTAAACACAGGTTAATGAGACTGGCTCAAACTGACCTCATGGTCGACATAGGTAAGTTGGGCCGAAGGAACTGTTTCCATGCTGTATAACTCTCGGACTCTAATTTACACTGTTACAAATGTTCATATTAAAGAGCTGTTGGGGAAAGGAAATGGATAGGCCAGCGTTGCAAAGTGGTTTTAGGTGAAATGATTAAAAAGTTACTCATTGGGTAGTGAAATTTGGTGTATTATTTTAACAACTAAATTATACAGGTGTTGTCAATTATGCATAGACAAATAAACAAAAAAAGTAATTTCTGGTTACTGGACCTAAAGCAACTGCTTTAAGGTAATTTCACTAAATCTAAATTCACTTGAGAGGAAAACAGTCAGAGAAGGGGCGATAATACCGAGAACACAACAACAGAAAAGTTATCCTAAAATATTTAAATAATAAATCACCAGAAACAGCAATTAACTTGCAGGTGACAGTTTAACCACAATAATTTTGCTTTTTTGATTAAAATGTGTGTTTTTCTTTAACAGCTCTCCAGCAATTGCAGAAACATTTGGCATTGACGTATTTTTATTAACCCCTCCTCCTCTAGCACAGCGAATCAAAAAATATATATATTTCCAGCTAGCATGCTGTCTCTGAATATGGTATCAAATTAGTACTGATGATGGAAAAGTCTGAAGGATAGTGGGTTGTGTTTGGATTATGGTATTACTACATTGTCAGATGGCAATGGACACTGAAACACTGACAGTGAAATTGGACAGCTTTTTCATACAACCCATCCCAGAAGTGTATGTGCCTTATGCCAGGGAACATTCTGAACAGCAAATTCTGCCAGAGGACTGATCTGGTCAGATAGAGCATTTGGGCTCCAACTGATCCTGTAAATTAGTTTTAGGTTTAACAGTTGGACGCTAATTCAAAGGAGGAGATGTATCTGCTGAGTATAGTTAATCTTAAAGATTTGGCTGGGTTTCCTAGGAGAAAATAAGTAGGCCCCAAGGCCCCAGAGCCTGATCTTTTATTCACTTTGATGAAGGGTAGTCCTGTGCCTTTTCCACCATCATGCAAGATCCCACATTCTCAGTCTCCCTTTTAGTCATTCTTTCTTTATATAGATTAAAATTGCGACAGTACAATTGGGCAGCATAGATGTTTATTTTAGGAATTTCACACTCATCCTTTAGGGAAACTACTAGACACTTTTCCTACAATAGTTTTTCAATTTATTTATCCAAATTCCTTATGTTAATCCTTATTGAATGTTAAGGAACATTGTGACTTTACCAATCCACACATGAGCATGCTGGGCCTCCTCCATTGACAGAGGCCACTGGATTAACTTAGGACAAAGTACAACCAGCCGTATAAACACCAAATTATTTATTTTTAAGTAACTTCTACTTACTTTCCTCCTCCACCTTGGTAATTTTTACCAGTTCCACAGTTCTCCACATTGTTTTTCTCTTGAGGTCACACCTTCCCTAGCCAACAATGGCCTTACTAGGCACCGTGCTGCCTGAGCTCATTTGTGGGCGTCCTTGATTGGTCCTGATCTTTTCTTGCCTCCAGCCCTTCAAACCCTTCCGCACCCCTATTTTCAGTCTGAAGAAAGGTCCCGACCCGAAACATCACCCATCCCTTTTCTCCTGAGATGCTGCCTGACCCACTGAGATACTCCAGTTTGTATCTTTCTTCTGCACTGTCTAAACTGGATTCAATGTTTGCATATTTGTAAACTGATAAAAATGAATCTTGAAGGCTGGAGAGCCACATCCTCTCCAGTCTTTACTCTAATAGGGTCAGGCGCACGGTTCTTTTCTGCAATTCCCTCAGTGCTTGACTGTTCTCCTTATATTTTGGTGACTTCTCTCATAACTTCTCTCATA
The DNA here is from genome assembly GCA_963514005.1 of Raja brachyura. The sequence continues at coordinate 29,966,169 of OY740792.1, forward strand.
TTACATTTTATTGGTAAGATGTTCAAATTCTGGACTGGGACTTAAACCCACAAGCTGCGAGCTCACACAAAAAGCACAGCCAACTGGGACAAGTGAACATTATAAGCAAATTTAGCTCAAACTATCTATTTTCAATTACCACCCACATGTCAGTGGAAATGATGAATATTCCTAACACATACAGGAAATAAAGGTCACCCCTGAACATGATAGTTGTATTGTAAAAAATCCATATTGGTTACATGACCTTCTTTGTCATATGCGTGTGTTATTTGATATTATGCTATTATTCACAGATTTATTTATGGATGTCACAAATTACCAGTGCATATCCACCCTACATTAAAAAAATACTTATCGGGCCATCAGCTGAGAAGCGTCTAATTTATGTCTTAAAGGTACAACCATATTTTATTTGTGAACATTTTCCTCTTTCAAGAATTACAGTATCCTCATCCCATACAACTTTCCCACCCCTCAGATTTTCAAAGGTGTTGACCAACCAAAGGGTGCATTGTGGATCGACTGTGGTATTCATGCACGGGAATGGATATCGCCCGCATTCTGTCAGTGGCTTGTGCAACATGTAAGTTAAAATATGTAGGAAGAAACTGCAGATGATGGTTCAAACCGAAGATAGACACAAAATGCTGGAGTAACTTAGTGCAACAGGCAGCATCTCTGGAGAGAAGGAATGGGTGACGTTTCAGGTCATTTTTGGGTTAGTCCAGCATTTTGTGTCTATGTAAGTTAGAATGATGGGGGAAAATAAATACATTGAGCTGTGGTTTCTTGTGATTTCATACTTGAAATACACCTCTCTGGGATTGTCCTAGAGTTTCCAGGAAAATATTATTATCCAGGATATTGCTACTGGTGAAGCTGGGGTAAGCAAAAATCATAGAAACAGTAAAGATAGTTTGCGCTTAATTTATCTTTGAATAATTTAAACTATTACTAGACTAAGTGGGACCCGTTAGATTCCTGTCACACGGGAGGCCTGGTGCCCCAACGCAACCCATGTTGTCAATAGAGATCCAATTGCATAATAAAAAGTCTGCTCATATTTCTATTGGTACAGTGAGCTGCTGCTGCATCTGGGAACAGTGACCACAACTCCATAAGTTTTAAGTTAGTTATGAATAAGGATAAGCTCGTACTTTCGGGGAAGTTGCTAAATTGAGGTAAGGCAGATTACCACATTATTAGGTAGGGTCTGGGGAGAGTAAATTGGGAGCAGTTCTTATTGGGCAAGTCCACATCAAACATGCGGGAATCGTTTAAACCCCAGTGGATCAGAGTTTGGGTCTGGGATGTTCCAGTAAGGAAGAAATATACGTTTGGCAAGGTAAGGGAATCTTGGATGCCCAAAGAGATTGTAAATATGGTTGAAAATAAAGATGAAATCGGACAGGGCATAGATTTAAGATGAGAGGGGCAAAGTTTGATAAAGGGGCATGTTTGTTTTTTTACAGAAAGTGGTGGGTGCCTGGATGACAAGTGTTGTAGTGGAGGCAGATATGATAGGGGTATTTAACAAGCCATTAGATGGGCACATGGATATGCAGAAAATAGAGGGATGTGCATCACATGCAGACAGCGGGGATTATTTTATTTTTGCTTATTGTTCAGCATGGACACTGTTCCTTCTGCTCTACTGTTATGAATTGCTCTATGTTCTATGGACTGGATGGTGGGGATCCTTGCTAAAGGAATCTGTCTTTATGAGCATTACCTTTGAATGCTGGGGAGGGCTGTGAACTAGGCTAAGTTCACCACTCTCTACAGCATCTTGCATTCCTGTGAAATTGTGTATCAGTGATGTAACCAGTCAGGATACATTTTATCGTACATCTGAAGAAGTTGGAGTATTCAATAACATGCCAAATCCCTTTAAATTTTTAAGAAAGTAGAGCTGCTGGTGGGCCTTTTTTGTGATTACATCTATGTATTGGGACCAGGACATAGGAGTTAATGCTCAGAAATATATAACCGCTAACTCTCTCCACTGCCGACCCGTCAAAGGAAAGTGCCATGCAATCTCTTGACTCCTTCTTGCTGAAGTCAACCAAATTCCTTGGTCTTGATGAAGCTGAGCGAAAGGTTGTTGATGTGGTACCACTCGTCCAGTTGTTCTATCTTTCTCCTGTACGCTGACTGATCACCACCAATGATTCAGTCAAATGTCCCTGGCAGTCGGAAACAGGTGAATTGATCATGGGGATCAAGGACATGGCAGGCCAATTGAATAACTACTTTGATTCTGTCTTCACTAAGAAAGACATAAATAATCTGCCGGAAATAGCAGGGGACCGGTGGTCAAATGAGATGGAACTGAGTGAAATCCAGGTTAGCCGGGAAGTGGTGTTAGGTAAATTGAATGGATTAAAGGCCGATAAATCCCCAGGCCAGATAGGCTGCATCCCAGAGTACTTAAGGAATTAGCCCCAGAAATAGTGGATGCATTAGTGATAATTTTTCAAAACTCTTTTGATTCTGGAGTAGTTCCTAAGGATTGGAGGGTAGCTAATATAACCCCACTTTTTAAAAAGGGGGGGAGAGAGAAAACGGGGAATTATGAACCAGTTAGTCTAACATCGTTAGTGGGGAAACTGCTAGAGTCAGTTATTAGAGATGGAATAGCAGCACATTTGGAAAGTGGTGAAATCATTGGACAAAGTCAGCATGGATATATGAAAGGTAAATCATGTCTGAAGAAACTTATAGAATTTTTTGAGGATGTAACTAGTAGAGTGGATAAGGGAGAATCAGTGGATGTGTTATATCTGGACTTTCAGAAGGCTTTCGATAAGGTCCCACATAAGAGATTAGTATGCAAACGTAAAGCACACGGTATTGGGGGTTCAGTATTGATGTGGATAGAGAATTGGCTGGCAGACAGGAAGCAAAGAGTAGGAGTAAACGGGTCATTTTCAGAATGGCAGGCAGTGACTAGTGGGGTACTGCAAGGCTCAGTGCTGGGACCCCAGCTATTTACAATATATATTAATGATTTGGACGAGGGAATTGAATGCAACATCTCCAAGTTTGCAGATGACACAAAGCTGGGGGGCAGTGTTAGCTGTGAGGATGCTGCCAGGAGGCTGCAAGGTGACTTGGATAGGCTGGGTGAGTGGGCAAATGCATGGCACATGCAGTATAATGTGGATAAATGTGAGGTTATCCACTTTGGTGGCAAAAACAGGAAAGTAGACTATTATTTGATTGGTGGCTGATTAGGAAAAGGGGAGATACAACGAGACCTGGGTGTCATGGTACACCAGTCATCGAAATTAGGCATGCAGGTGCAGCAGGCAGTGAAGAAAGCGAATGGTATGTTAGCATTCATAGCAAAAGGATTTGAGTATAGGAGCACGGAGGTTCTACTGCAGTTGTACAGGGTCTATGTGAGACCACACCTGGAGTATTGCGTAGAGTTTTGGTCTCCTAATCTGAGGAAAGACATTCTTGCCATAGAGGGAGTACAGAGAAGGTTCACCAGACTGATTCCTGGGATGCCAGGACTTTCATATGAAGAAAGACTGGATAGACTCGGCATGTACTCGCTAGAATTTAGAAGATTGAGTGGGAATCTTATAGAAACTTTAAAAATTCTTAAGGGGTTGGACAGGTTAGATGCAGGAAGATTGTTCCTGATGTTGGGGAAGTCCAGAACAAGGGGTCACAGTTTAAGGATAAGGGGGAAGTCTTGTAGGACCGATATGAGAAAAACATTTTTTCACACAGAGAGTGGCGAATCTCTGGAATTCTCTGCCACAGAAGGTAGTTGAGGCCAATTCATTGGCTATATTTGAGAGGGAGTTAGATGTGGCCCTTGTGGCTAAGGGGATCAGGGGGTATGGAGAGAAGGCAGGTACAGGATACTGAGTTGAATGATCAGCCATGATTACATTGAATGGCGGTGCAGGCTCGAAGGGCCGAATGGGCTACTCCTGCACCTATCTTCTATGTTTCTATGTATCCAGTAATGTCCAGAGTGGCAAATATTGGTTTCAAACAAGCAGGACACTCTAACTTGGATGTTGGTGATCTCAGCAAGAATACCATTACCAAGGGTTATATGTAAAAGACGGAAAGGCTTTGAAGAGTGCTGTGTTCAGTCACTCACTACAGGATATTCAGCCTCTGGTTTAGGTTTAGATTTATTATTGTCACGTGTATCGAGGTACAGTATAAACTCTGTTTTACATGCTTTCTAAACAGATTTGATGTACCATACGTAAATACATTCAAGTCGAACTCAAGTATAATGGAGCAGAGGGAAAGATAGAGAGTGTGTTCCTGTAACCATAATATGGTTGGTTCAATTGAGTTTTTGTTCAATGGAATCCCCCAGGATGTTGTTGATGTGAATTAAGGATAGTAAGTTAGACATTTTCTAATTGGAAGTAGTTATCGCTGTTACTTGTAGAACGCAAAGTTACTTACTATATACTAGTCTGTACCTATATATTGTCCTACTCTAACTGCATGAAGATATGGGTTATTTCATATTCTGAAGAGTTGCTGATTTTCAGGTGGCCTCCTCACAGTGCTTCAAGAATGTAGAATGTCATTTCAGGTGAAGAATCAACTGAGGAAATCATGACAATTGGGATCATTAAGGTTTCTAAAGAAATGTTCTGGAATTTAAACAAAAATCAGTTGGTAAATTGGTAGGGAAGGTTCAACAGCTGAATGTCTGCTCTGATCTTGCTAGAATGTGATATGATATAACTATTAAGGTATATTTAATTGATTTTTGTGATGGTTACATTGTTCGATGGTACTTTATTGTCACATGTACCTAGGTACAGTGCGATTCCTTGTTGCATACAGTTCAGCAAAAATGTTACCATACACAAGCACAATCATTAAGTACAAGACTGTTATACTTAAATTTTGGAAAAACGCATCCACGCCAATGTTTAAAATGTGGATTTCAAATATGTCGGAAACGCTACATCTTGAAGAAATGAGATTCCTTCTACTAAGCAAAGTAGACCAATTCTTAAAGATTTGGTCTCCTTTTATCATCTTCTTACAAGCATATGGTGCACATAACCTTAGAAATTAAATGGTTCAGAACAGTGGGTAAAGTTATTAAATAGGTACACAAAATGCTGGAGAAACCCAGCGGGTGTAGCAGCATCTATGGAGCGAAGGAGATAGGCAACATTTCGAGCCGAAACCCTTCTTCAGACTTTAATATCCCTTCTTCAGACTTCTTCTTTCTTTAATATTAAATAGGTATATCTCTCCTAATTTATTTCCCTTTTTTTCTCTTTTTTAAAAAATCTCGTTAGCTTCTTATTTCTTCTTTCTGTCTCTCTCGCTATTCGTTTTTACTCTCTTGTCTATCTATCTCGGCACTCTCTATTTTCTTCTATCTATCACTGTTCTTTTATTATTAAATTAAAAATAAGAAATTGTACAAGAATTGTAATGTGTTTGTATGCATCAGGTACTTAGGTACCACATTACTGTACTTACTTCTAACAAAAATTTAAAAATAAATAAATAAATGACTTTTTAAAAAGTACAAGAGTGTAAGAATAGTAGATTACACTGAGGTAGTACACAAGTGTCGCCATTTTCTGGCACCATTTTGTATGACTCAAGGGATCATATTTATACTTTTCAGAGTAATAATGGGCATCTACAATTGCAATACTAAAATCCACACTGTGGTACACATCTGTCTACATATATAATCAAGTATGAACATCACGACCTGGGGTAGGACCTAATCTTAGACTTACAGTTAACAGTTCTGTAAATGTGCCTTGAAATGAAAGCTTTAAATATTTCACATTTTAGCTTATAGACACAGAGGACAAGGTGATCACCGACATTCTAAATTCATTCGAAATATACGTCCTCCCTGTGTGGAATGTTGACGGCTACGATTACACCTGGACAACGGTAACAGTTCTCAAATTTAATTTGGGTAAATTAAATGTTTTATTTAACATTATCATTTTGATGATTTGTGGATATTGCACGCAAATCTGAAATTAAAGAGATAATTCACCAGTTCCATTTACTTATCTTACTTATCTTTCAAACTGTGAAAATGCAGCAGATTCAGAGGAATTTCAGAAGTTTTCTGGGCAAGATATAAACAAATTATGTAAATTATTTGTAATGCATTGTGCTAGCCCTGGCTCAGTGGTAACATACCTCTGAGTGAGAAGACAGTTTAAAAGTACTAAACTTAATACCTCTAAATTTCTAGGTTTCAGCTGTGAGAGTTTTGCCATTTTTAATGCAGAGCCCGGGGAGTGCCGAGCTGTCACTTCTGCTGAGCTATAAACAAATCCCCATTTGCCCCCTGAGATGTTTAATTTAAAAGAAAATTAAAACAAAATCCACAGCATGGAATTTTCTATACTGCCACTTGATTATATCGGAAACATTAAAACAATGTTTTATATTGAATATTGCAGGATCGTTTCTGGAGGAAGAACCTTGCCAAGCATAAAATGGGACAATGCGTAGGTACTGACCTAAACCGCAACTGGGATGCAGGCTGGGGTGGTGAGTTGTTCAAACACTTCAAAGCACAAGGCTTAAACAATAATGTTTATTCCAACTTTCTCTTTGGATGAGGTGTCTCTGCAATTAACAATAATAGTAAGATTAAACGAGAACTTACCAGTTTGAAGTTTGATCTTTATTTTATGAGGTGTCACGATGAGGGATTACGTGAAGACCCCGCCAGCACGCATGCGCGACATTCTTCAAAGCAGTGGTGTGAAATCACAGAACAAACAGTCACAATGACTGACATAGTAAGAGAAAAAAGAGAACTTTCATACCAGGTGATCTTTATAATAGAGGGTCGGGAGCGGAGGGCACGTAATCCCTCATCGTGACACCTCATAAAATAAAGATCAAACTTCAAACTGGTAAGTTCTCGTTTAATCTTACTATTTTACTTCGGAGTCACGTGAGTGACTACGTGAAGATTTCAAAGCTCTGTGATTTCATGCCCTGGAAGCTCCATGCTCACACACCGCTAAAGCTGGGATAAGAGGATGGACGTGATTCAGACAAGACACTGGCTGAAAAACAAAACAGGTATTTATTCATACCAAACACAATATTGTGTCCCATAAGGGTTATTTATCTGGCAGCACTTAAGATCCTCCCTGCATAATTGTCAGGGGAGGTCACGGGTTTGTTATAAAAGCGGTGGAAGGTTTTCTCATTGTTCCAACCCGCTGTGGCCAGGATGTGATCCAGTGGTACCTCCATCCTTCTAGCCACCGAGGTGGATGCTGCCCTGGTGGAGTGAGATTTGTACACATTAGTATCCACCCCCGCCGCATCCAGTACCACCCTTAACCATCTGGAAATGGTTTGCACCGTGACCCTGTGATGAGGCTTCTTGTGACTGACAAGCAAAGCTGTTTCCGTGCCCCTTAGATCTTTAGTGACTGAAATGTATCGCAGAATCAATGTAACGATACAAAGACGGGTGTCCGCTGGGTAAGCCAGGAACTCCAAAGTATGACCAGACACTCCGGGTCGATCTTGCTTCAATAGTCCCTGCACCTGGAATGTGATTTTCCCACTGGTAATTGCCATGGCATCCAGACTGAGTTTGTGCAGGGACTGGACCCGTTGCGCCGTGATCAGTGCCATTATCATGACCATTTTGTAGGTTAATTTGGCCAAAGGGAGTCCCGTGTTCGGTGTCCATCCTCGCAGCATCGTCAATACCGTGCTGATGTCCCAGGTATGGCTATATCTGGGCCTGGGGGGATTAGAATTAAATATTCCCCTCATAAATTTGGATACTAGGGGATGTGACCCAATTCCCAATTGGTCACTCCCCTTGCCCAAGTAAGACGATAGGGCACTCCTGGCACAGTTAATGGCGCTGTAGCTTAGACCCTCATCGTAATGAAGGGTAGCCAGAAACTCCAGCACTTCCGTGATGGTGGCGGTTTCGTATGTTGTTTTAGTAGTCACGCAGAATCCTTCCCATTTCCTGATGTAGGTCAGGTACTGCTTCCTTGTGGACTCTCTGCAGGCTCCCGTGATGGTATCAATGGTCCTGTTGGAGAGTCCGAATCCATGAAGTGGCCGTTTTAAAATCTGCAAATTAACAAATCCATGCGGTCATGACATGGATGACATTCTCCTGTAACAGGATGAACAAGCAGGCTTGGTCTTTTATTCACCCTGATACAGGGTTCTGTGGCCATCTTCTGTACCAGAGGGAACCATGGTTGAGTAGGCCAGTCGGGCACTACCAAGATACCCGATGCGGAGTCTTGCTTGATTTTTTTTTGCAAGACCCGACTGATGAGGCAGAAAGGGGGGAAAGCGTAGCAAAATAAATCCCCCCAGTGTAGCGAGAAAGCATCCATCGCTACTGCCCCCGGGTCTGGCTCCCAAGCAACATACGTTGGTAGTTGGTGATTTAGCCTGGACGCGAAAAGGTCGATATCTGGTGTCCCATAACGTTCTACAATATCTGTGAACACATTCCGATCCAACATCCATTCTATGTTGTCGTTGAATTTCCGTGACCTGGTGTCTGCCACTGTGTTTAGTTTACCTGGAAGGTAAGTTGCAGAGATCCAAATTTCTCTTTGCAGACACCAGCACCAGATATTGTTGGCCAATTCATCACACGATATCGACTTTACACCGCCCATGTGGTTAATATAGGCTACCACCGTGGTGTTGTCAATCTGTATTCTAACATGAACTTTGTGCATGTTAGTGCAGTATGCCTTAAGGCCGTGAAATGCTGCCAGCATTTCTGAATAGTTAATCCCTAAGTTTTTAAATAGGGTTAACTCTGGTGCACTCCATCTACCTCCACAGCTAGAGGTAGTGTTAGTAGCTCCCCACCCTTTGGCACTGGCATCCGTTTGTAAGGTGATCGAGGGATTGGTGATAGTTATGGGTTTGGAGCAATTTTGGGCATTACCCATCCACCAATATAATTCGGCTTTTGCCTTTTCTGGAATTTTCATGGGCCTATCAAAATGGCCAGCATGATTTTTGAGCGCCGTAATTTTTGCTCTTTGTAAGTTTTGGTAATGTAAGGGCCCATATTGTGCTGCAGGAAATGCAGCTACTATCTTCCCAATCACCCTGGCCACCTGCCGAATGGATGGGACCTTAATGCCAATGAGGCTCCTGCAAGCCTCTATCAGGTCTTCCACCTTGCTTGGTGGTAACGTGACAGACATTTGCACTGAGTCAATAATTAACCCCAAATATTTCATGGTGGTAGAGGGTTCCAATATTGATTTATCTGGATGTATCGTAAACCCCAGTTTCTGAAAAATATGTTTCGTGGCTGTGACTGCCAAAGTAGCCATTTCCAAATTCTCCCCCACTATGAGGATGTCATCAAGATAGGCCATAACAGTATGATTCTGTTTCCTTAAATAGGCCAAAGCTGGTTTCAATATCTTGGTAAACAATCTGGGTGCTGACGATAACCCATTAGGCAAAGCTTTATATTGCCATAATTGTCCCATCCAGATACATTTTAAGTATTTCCTATGATCCTTGTGTATGGGTACTGAATAGTATGCATCTTTGAGGTCAACGCATGCCATGTAGTACCCATTGGCTATAAGCTGAATAGCAGTGTCGAAGGTGTCCATTTTAAAATGAATATACTGGACAGAAGTATTCAGGTCGGTCAAATCTATGATGATGCGGCAACCGCCATCTTTTTTGTTTTTAGTGAATATATTAGACACGAACTCCTGAGGTTCTTTAAAGGCCTTCTCAATTACCCCTTTTTCTATCAACCTCTGTAGTTCAGCATGCCCTGCTGCCTTATCTCTATGAGAAAGGACGAATTTCCGACTAGGTGCATGCTGTACCGGGGTAGGGAGTTCGTGAATAAATTCAATTTTGTAGCCCCGAATACTCCTGAGTATATAAGGATCAGAGGTAAAAGTGAGCCAATTCTCGAGGAACATGTGCAACCTGCCCCCTATGCAAAGTGAATTTGGGTCAGTAGTGTTCTTGGGGATCCCAGACCCACCTACCTCCATGATTACTGCCGGTGTGGTGGTTTCTGCCCTTGCTTCCTCGGCTGGTTGTAGGTGTTCTGGGAGTGGCGCATCTTCCAAGGAGGCCGGCCTGGGCCTTGGCCTAAAAAAGATCGCTGAGCAGGTATGCCGGCCTTCGAGCTTTCACCACCGGCAGACCTGTTAGGGTAACTCTGCCCGGTGGGTGCGTAGGGGTGCGTTCTGTGTGGGTGATGAGGCTTAGTGTACCCAGGTACTTTAATAAGGCCCAAAGCCTTAGCCTCCTCGTCAAGATCTTTAACCTGTTTGGGGAGATCTTCCCCGAATAGCAGGCTTGGAGGCTGCGTCTTCCCAGGCTTACACAACCCCGCGAACTTGGGGTTAAGCGCCGGCTTTATAATGCTTTTCCTGAAATTATTTATTTCATACTGTGTGTTGCACAGTAAGGCCAAAGCATCTTGTAGTTCTTCCGGCATATCCACTCCCACTGCTGTTCTGGCTACTGCAGTAATCCCTGCGGTAAGGAGCTTCAGGATCTTCTGAAGTTTCATCTCCTGCCCTCTACTCGAGGGGCTCATCCGTTGGCTGCTGTCCTTAGCCGCTGATTTGGCCGCCGCTCTCTTAGATTTTCTCCCTTCCATAATGGTCGACTCACTCCTTCGGTGAGACTTACCTGGCGTGAGCTTTTTAAAACTCACGCTGGAGGAGCCCCGCTCCTCCCGACCGTCGCTTCCGCATGCGCACGACGATATGTCGCGCATGCGTGCTGGCGGGGTCTTCACGTAGTCACTCACGTGACTCCGAAGTAAAATTATAGTTCATTTCCGAAACTGATTTAAATAACTTCAGGAATTTTGTATGTATCTGCTGTGCAAGAATTTTGCCACTTTCAGCACTGTAAGTAGACAATTTATCACTGGGGCATTTATCACCATTTGTAAGTGAAGCCATTCACTTGAAGCAGGCCACAGCAAAAGAACAAATAACAATGAGAAAAAAAAATGACAATCTCGTCTAAATTCTTTCAATAGGAGATTGACCTTCCCATCTGAAAAGGAAGCAATCTACAGTGGCTTGCAAAAGTTTTCATACGCCTTGAACTTTTCCACATTTTGTCACATTGCAACCACAAACATAAATGTATTTTATTGGGCACATCACAAAGTGGCACATAATTGTGAAGTGGAAGGAAAATGATACATGGTTTTCAAATTTTTTTACAATTAAAAAACTGAAAAGTGTGGCGTGCAAAAGTATTCAGCCACCTTTACTCTGATACCCCTAAATGTAATCCAGTGCAACCAATTGCCTTCAGAAGTCACCTAATTAATAAATAGAGTCCACTTGTGTGTAATCTAATCTCACTATAGATACAGCTGTTCTGTGAAGGCCTCAGAGGTTTGTTAGAGAACATTAGTGAACAAACAGCATCATGAAGCCCAAGGAACACACCAGACAGGTCAGGGATAAAGTTGTGGAGAAGTCTAAAGCAGGGTTAGGTTATAAAAATATATCCCAAGCCTTGAACATCTCACGGAGCACTGTTCAATCCATCATCCGAAAATTGAAAGAGTATGGTACAACTGCAAACCTACCAAGACATGGCCGTCCTCCTAAACTGACAGGCCGGGCAAGGAGAGCATTGATCAGAGAAGCAGCCAAGAGGCCCATGGTAACTCTGGAGGAGCTGCAGCGATCCACAGCTCAGATGGGAGAATCTGTTCACAGGACAACTATTAGTCGTGCACTCCACAAATCGGGCCTTTATGGAAGAGTGGCAAGAAGAAAGCCATTGTTGAAACAAAGCCATAAGAAGTCCCGTTTGCAGTTTGCCACAAGCCAAGTGGGGGACACAGCAAACATGTGGAGGAAGGTGCTCTGTTCTGATGAGACCACAATTGAAGTTTTTGGCCTAAATGCAAAACGTTATGTGTGGCGGAAAACTAACACTGCACATCACCCTGAACACACCATCCCCACTGTGAAACATGGTGGTGGCAGCATCATGCTGTGGGGATGCTTTTCTTCAGCAGGGCCAGGGAAGCTGGTCAGAGTTGATGGGAAGATGGATGGAGCCAAATACAGGGCAATCTTGGAAGAAAACCTGTTAGAGTCTGAAAAAGACTTGAGACTGGGGCGGAGGATCACCTTCCAGCAGGACAACGACCCTAAACATACAGCCAGAGCTACAATGGAATGGTTTAGATCAAAGCATATTCATGTGTTAGAATGGCCCAGTCAAAGTCCAGACCTAAATCCAATTGAGAATCTCTGGCAAGGCTTGAAAATTGCTGTTCACAGACGCTCTCCATCCAATCTGACTGAGTTTGAGCTATTTTGCAAAGAAGAATGGGCAAAAATTTCAGTGTCTAGATGAGCAAAACTGGTAGAGACATACCCCAAAAGACTTGCAGCTGTAATTGCAGCAAAAGGTGGTTCTACATAGTATTGACTCAGGGGGGCTGAATACTTTTGCACGCCACACTTTTCAGTTTTTTATTTGTAATAAAATTTGGAAACCATGTATCATTTTCCTTCCACTTCACAATTGTGCACCACTTTGTGTTGGTCTATCACATAAAATCCCAATAAAATACATTTACGTTTGTGGTTGTAACGTGACAAAATGTGGAAAAGTTCAAGGGGCATGAAAACTTTTGCAAGCCACTAGGGAGGAGCTGCAAATCACTTAAAGCATTAAAAAAAAAATTGGTTGCAGATATGTAAACAGTTGTATTATATTGCTTTCAAACACCACTCCTGCACTAGAACCAAGTACATGCTTGATTGTAAATTATGGCCTTGCAAGTGACGGATATTAGTGCAAGTGGTGGGAATGAAGTTCATAGGAAGCCTGGAATGAAGTCTAAACAAGATTAACATTTTCCAATGGATGACTCCTATCATAGAAACATAGAAATTAGGTGCAGGAGTAGGCCATTCGGCCCTTCGAGCCTGCACCGCCATTTAATATGATCATGGCTGATCATCCAACTCAGTATCCCGTACCTGCCTTCTCTCCATACCCTCTGATCCCCTTAGCCACAAGGGCCACATCTAACTCCCTCTTAAATATAGCCAATGAACTGGCCTCAACTACCCTCTGTGGCAGAGAGTTCCAGAGACCCACCACTCTCTGTGTGAAAAAATTTCTTCTCACCTCGGTCCTAAAGGATTTCCCCCTTATCCTTAAGCTGCGACCCCTTGTCCTGGACCTCCCCAACATCGGGAACAATCTTCCTGCATCTAGCCTGTCCAACCCCTTAAGAATCTTGTAAGTTTCTATAAGATCCCCTCTCAATCTCCTAAATTCTAGAGAGTATAAACCGAGTCTATGCAGTCTTTGTTCATAAGACAGTCCTGACATCCCAGGAATCAGTCTGGTGAACCTTCGCTGCACTCCCTCTATGGCAATAATGTCCTTCCTCAGATTTGGAGACCAGAACTGTACGCAATACTCCAGGTGTGGCCTCACCAAGACCCTATACAACTGAAGTAGAACCTCCCTGCTCCTATACTCAAATCCTTTTGCTATGAAAGCTAACATACCATTGGCTTTCTTCACTGCCTGCTGTACCTGCATGCCTACATGAGCCCAATGTCCATTATTGCACCTGGAAACTTCTGTATGCGGTTTTTCTTGAGTTTCTTTGACAGACAAGCCCCAGAGTCTGAAGTCTGAAGCTTCAACCCATGTGCATTGATGTAGTAAGAATGAGCTTGATCAGCATAAACTGAATGAACTTGGTCTCTGTAGAAAACCTGTGCCAGACCACTTTCAACTCTGAAGTTGAGATGGGTGGGGATTTGGGGAAGGTAAATTGGCATAAACAGGGAGTGTAAGCAGTTTGGACCTGAACACTCTTGACTTTGAAACAGTTATAGAAAAAAAATCATTTTTTGACACAAAGCTTGTCAGGGATAATGTTTTCCCTGGCTAAGGTGTCTAGAGTCAGGAGACACAAAATAAAGAGATGGCCATTCAGAACCAAGAAGAGGGGAATTTATTTTTCATTGTGTGTGAATTTCCTAACCAGAAAGTCTGGATTATAAACATTATAGCTATGAGGAGAGGTTGTGCAACTAAACTAAACTAAACTATGGTAGAAGTGGATGGCTACTGCTGATGTACGACAGTACAACACCCATAAATGGTAAAGGATTTTGAGAAATAACTTAAAATAAATTAAGCTTCACTATTTGCTACCTGAATGCTTGGTGAGAATTTAACAATCTATCAGCTAATTTTGGTTATTGTCCCTTTGCAGGTCATGGTGCATCAAACAACCCATGCAGTGAAACATATGGTGGACAATACCCAGAGTCTGAACCAGAGGTGAAAGCTGTTGCTGCTTTCATTAGACAGAGATCTGATCACATCAAGTGCTATATCTCAATACATTCATACTCTCAAATGATTTTATTTCCGTATTCCTACAAAATGGCCAGATCAAAGGATCATAATGAATTGGTAAATCATTTCTCAAATGTTGCAAGATTGCTTACAAATTTACATAAAAGAGCAACCATCACTGAGTAATAATCAATGCTTACAATCTCTTCCTCCCTCTATTATTTAGAATCAGTTGGCAAAGAAGGCTGCCGCTGCTCTGAGGTCGATGTATGGGACCAGGTACACATATGGGAACTCAGCAAGGACAATTTGTGAGCGTTGCTTTTATATTTTTAAAGTTAGTGAAATCATTGAGTGGAACAATTCACAGTGATGGTTTAATTTGTCTTGATAGTTATTGATAAGGTAATTTGAAAGAGACGCATAGAGATCATGATCACAATAACTTTTGTATATGTCTTTGAATCTGCTTTTCTTTTCTCTTTATTGTTAAAAAAATATTTAAATCTCTTTTCTTGATCCACTTTATATTTAGTTGCATTGAAAACCCATCTATCAGTTTTGTCTACCCACATTATTCATGCCTCTTCATAACTTAATATATCATTAATTGTACTTAGTAAACCTAAATTTTTACATCACTGCAAACATAAAATTAAGCTCGCTAATTTTTAGAACTGAAATACAGAACACTTCATTGAACAGTACTGCACAGGAAGACCCTTCAGCTCATGCCCGTGCTGAACCTGATGCCAAATTAAATTAATCCTTCAGCCTGCACATGATCCATATCCCTCAAGTCCCTGCATATCCGCCTTGTCCCTTCTGGCCCTCTTAATTTCCTTCTTGAATTCATTCCAGCTTTCTTTATATTTGACAAAAGCTATATCCGATTTAATCTTCCTAAACCTTACATATGCTTCCTTTTGTGTTTGACTAAATTTACCACCTCTTTGGTCATCCAATATTCCTTTACCTTGTCACTCATCCTTACTGGAACATGAATTCCAGATCCTGAATTCTGATCAGCTGGATTTTAAATGACTCCCATATCAGATGTGAACTTATGCAACAACAGCTGCTCCACATTTACTCTCCTTACCTGCAGGTTAACAATGCTTGTGGGACATCACAACTTGAGTACTCACCAATTATGCTTACCACTCGTACAATCTCTAGCTGCCTTCAGTTCCATGAACTATTATTCAATGCTCTGTCCTATTGTACAACCTTACTGATTGCCTTTGAAAGTACATTTGAACTGCCTCTAGAGGCATTCCTCTGTGGACAAATTCAGTTCCTCCCTCAAAAAGCTCATTACAGTTGACTAGCCATATGTCCACTGGATCTTGACTGTGCATATACCCTATTTATTCTCCTCATTCTTAAGATCACCTTAGCCTTCTGTGGTCCAAGGAATAAATGCCTAGCCTGCCCATCCTTTCCAAATAGCTCAGGCCCTCTAGACCTGACAACATCCTTGGAAATCTTTGCTGTACTCTTTCTAGCTTAGTGACATCCTTCATACAGTATACCAGGGTAACCAAAATTGAACACCTTACTCCAAAAGGGGCCTCATCAACATGTGGCACAACTGGAACTTAACATCCCACCTTCTATACTTGTGTTTGTATTCTGTTTATTGACGTGAGAAGATCCTCTACTAAAGGGCCTGTCCCACCAGCATGCAACTCTATGCGATTAGCGCGACCTAACGTGGTCGCTTGAGCCGTCCGGCGTCGCGGGGCCGGTCCCACTTCGATCGCCGGAGCCGTGCGGAATTGTGCGGAGTTTGTCCCGAGTTCGTCCCGACACCGCGCGGGGCTCCGAAAAACCGACTATGTCCAAAAATTCCGCATGGCGATGGCTTGTCGGCTCGCAGTCGCCTCGACATTTACACACCGCCCGGACATTGTGCCTCCGTGAACCTATTTGTAAGTGCCTCCGTGACCCTCTATGTGTGTGGCTCCGTGGCCCTGTGTGTGTGTGTGCGCTTCGGTGCCCCTCTCTGTGTGCCCCTCTCTGTCCTGGCGAACTTACCTTGGACTTCGCTCCAAATTCGCCTCACTTTGCGCCGCGTTGCGCCACTCACCCAACCTCCGCGCAGCCCCTGCTGCCGGTTTGGTTGCGCTTGCCGCATGCAGGCGCATGCTGGTGAGAACGGCCCTGTACAGGGGATCACCCGACCTCCGCGCGGCCCCCGCTGCCGGTTTGATCGCGTTCATCGCATAGAGTTGCATGCTGGTGGGACAGGCCCTTTAGCCTAATTAGCAAGAAGTAATGACTTGGAAAGGAACATTTTATTTTCAAAATAGATTTCTAAGTCTCTTTCTTATCGTTATTACAGATTTATCCAGTGGCTGTTCGGATGACTGGGCTTATGACTTGGGCATTAAATATTCATTTACTTTTGAACTTCGTGATACTGGGAAATATGGTTTTTTACTCCCACCTTACCTAATTAAACCAACGTGTATTGAGGCCGGAATTGCTTTGAGCAAAATCCTACATCACACCGTTCAAGACATTTGAATAAAGTTAATATTTGCCCATGACCATCAACAGAAATATTTGATTGCAACGGTTCTCTGGCCTTTTTGTGTACATGTACTGTCATTTTGTTAGTTCACATTTCACACCGGAGAAGTGTTGATCGTCAAAAGATATTTGAATTATCCTTTTTAAAAAATTTAACAATGATGTAAACAATGCTTAAAATTTGATTAACTGACTTAGAACTAAAAGTGCACATTCAGTTACAAATGTTATATATGCATATACACATATATATGTACATATACACATACATACATTGCATGGATAAACTGAGTTGTGTCCAATACACGAAAGGCTAATCATGAAGCCTTGTATATTTTTCTTATTAGTGATCTTGGCTACAAATTATTTTATTCATTCAGAGGAAATCTGGTTGTGTCTGTATTTTAATCGAACAATTCAATAGTCAGTTTAACTGGCAGCCTTCCTTTACAAATCCCTGAACAGAGAAGATCTCAGAGGCGAAAACCTTAGCTTCCTGTCCCACATAAACTGGAAGGAAAGTGTATTTACATTTAATTGCATGCATTAGATTCAGCGGACTTTGCCTTAAGGAGGACTGAGCAGGCTCAGATTATGGCTTAGTTTTATCCAGTCATATGTCCAACAAAAGGGAAGTGCCAGATACTCACTGAGACAACTTTGCATGCCTCGATTTTTTCTTTAACAGGAACTAAAGTTGAAGCAGGTTGTTCATGAGTGAAACATGTGAATCTGACATTGTAGTGACAGATTTTTATATTGTTTCAAGGATTTGGTCCTTTAGTCACTTTAATTGAAGACAGGGGATCAGAAGATAATCGATGTGCACCCACAAGCTCTCCACGAGACATTCAATGCCGTCGAAAGATGAATCTTTCGACACAGTCTCTTGGTTAATAATTTCTTTATTTTACTAGTAAAAACAGCAAGATATTCATCCGAACGTCTTCTTGTATAAGTACATTTCGATTCAATCGTGGTCATGTTCATGCATGGTCGAAAGCTATGACCTCACTCCCATTCTTCTTCAAACTAAACTGACTACTACGGAGTCTGTGCCAGAATCCTAGCCACAAACCACGCCCCAGACTACCCACATAATTACTGGCAGATCCCACCCACATAATTACTGGCAGATAAAATTTAAAGGTAACTAGTTATAGTTATAACATACTGAGTTAAGTTAAATGGCTACTACAGACATAGTGTTTCTCAAATGTGCAAAAATCTAAAAATATATACAGATAGGATGTGTGCTTGTCCTGTGCATAACAGCAACTACATCTAGAAAAATGAAATTCTAAATACGTTAGATTTAGTATAAGGATGTACAGTTGTATTTTCTAAAACCCACTTAGGAGGCCCTTCATAGGCCAAAATGGGCCTAATTGTGAATTTCCTCATTGAAAATTGATATTTTTTGAGGCACTAGATATTTGGGTGGATCTGACCCAAGTACTTCTGGTCTACCTGAACCACAAGGTGACACTAAAAAATTATTCAGCAGCTTTTTGCAGGAGATCAACTATGAGTTAAACCAGTTAGAAGACATGGATGAAATGCTTTAATTACTCACATGGAGCCAGTTTGGATGTTTCTGAGAGAATGATAATTTATTTTCTTGTAAATCTACTTTTGGCTAATGTTCGAAGAGAAACTATGATTGCCTTGACCATGGCACTGACAGGCACTGCTTTAACTCTGAAAGGGGAAAAAGCTATGCATTTGGCTTTTCAACTTACTTTAAATTTGACAAATGTGAGACTCCAACATGTAATATTGGTCTGAAAACTGCAAATAAACACATTGTAAAATATTGTAGATGTATTACGATACGATAGAACTTTATTCATCCCCGGAGGGAAATTGGTCTGCCAACAGTCACAACGCACAACAGGTACACAAAACTGGATTGTCTGGATTAATGTAGAACTAGACCAAGTGGGACCTGGCTTCTCATCACACGGGAGGCCTGGTCCCCCAACGCAATTCATTCCCCAACACAATATTCCACCACTCAGCCGTTCCCCCAATGCAACCCGTTCCTCCAACGCAATATTCCACCACTCAGCCATAGCTCCCAACTGTGCAGGCCGGCTCATTTCCCCTTATTCACCCTCCCACATTGTAAACTTTAAAAAAATGCAATTGCACTTGCTAAAGGACTCAGTGTACTGGAATTGCAACATTGTAGCAGGTAGCACTACAATCCCATTGTGACGTCATAACTTCAAATCTGAAGGAAAATTGACAGTAACAACCACGGGACAAGATGTGTAAGATGATGCAAAGATTTATACACTACCGTGTACCATTTTGGCGTAGGTCCCTCCTTTATTCCCAAATCTTGAGTTTTTAAGTTTAAAAATGTAACATTTCTTGTGAAATATAACATCAAATGTGAAGAAACTTAATATTGAATGACCAGGAAAAAGCTGAGTAAGATTCTGCAAATATTTTCACGCTATTGTATACCGTTTTGACATTGTTCCTTGATCTCACAGACAGACAAACAAGACGAGACTTTTAATAGTACACAGATTAGACCAAGTGGGACTTGTTGGGCCCCATTCCCTCAACGCAATATGGCACCACTCACACATTCTCCCGACGCAACCCATTTTCAACATTCACCCGTTCCCCCAACACAACCAGTTCCCCCAATGCAATATTCCACCATTCACCCATAGCCCCTAACTGCGCAGGTGTGGCTGACTTTTTTAAAGTTTAAAACTTTTAAATGAAACCTCAAGTTGTGGACAGCATCGGTGCTCTATGGAGCCAATCAAACATCCCCAGGTGGGGAGGCGGGTGGGCCAGGTGGGGGGGGGGGGGAGGGGGGATGGGTGGTGTCGGCACTCAAGTCCCCCCCCAACCCACCCTCACACAAGGAAAATTTAGGATTTTTTTCTCCTAAATGAAACCTCTCCCCAAGAATCTGATTAAAACTGATTTTTAAAAAAAATCTCACTCCCTCCCTACCCCCCCTGAAGTGGAAGCTGCTGATCCCGTAGCGATGTCATTGTGGGCTGGAAGACTGTTCATGGGTGGGTTATGTAAATGAGATCCCATTGTGATGTCATAGCTAACTGCCAATGCTGAATCTTTCTCAAACTCCCCATCCCACCCCCCGCAAGGAGAGTTCTGGATTTTTTAAAAATTAATCCTCTCCCCTATTCCAGCGCTATTGTGTACCGTTTTGGTGTAATTTCAGAATCTCACGCACACTGACAGACAGTCATCCAAACAAGATGAGAACTTTACTAAAATATACTACACCAACTGGGACCCGTTGAGCCCTGTCCCCCAATGCGGGGGGGGGGGGGGGGGGGTGGGTGACGGTACTCACCCTGGAGACAGGCGCTCCCTGGAGCCAATCACCTCCATCACCCCAAGGAAAATGATGGAATTTATGGAGGGGGCAGGAAGTGGGGGTTGGGGCAGGATGCGGGTGAGCGGGGATGGGGTCAGGGGGAGTAGAAGGGGCTGCGGGACGGGGTGGGAGCAGGAGGTGTGTGGGGGGGTTGGTAGCGGGGGGGGCAGGGTGTGGGGGGAGGGGGAGGGGAGGATGTGGGAGGGGGAGAGGGGTGTGGGGACAGGGGGGGGTGTCACTTGGCAGCTTGAGAGCCCATTGTGTTTGTTGCACTGAGAGTGGCATTGTGACATCATCATTGGCAGCTCCTGGAAAAAGGCTGTCTGTGGAAAACTGCGGTTACCGCTTGCAATGTCCCATTGTGATGTAATTGTGGCAGTCGGCAGCTTGAGAGCCCATTGTGGTTGGTGCAGTGTGAGTGGCATTGTGACATCATCACTGGAAGCTCCTGGAAAAAGGGCTGTCTTTGAGAAGGCGGTTTTGGCATTTTTTTAAAACTTTAATCATGAATTACATTTCGAAATATAGTGTGAAATCTGAAGTGAACCTGATTATGGCACAAAATCAGAACTTGAGGGGCAGCCCCTTCAGATATTAATGCAGTGGCAGCAACCTAGTTACCATTGGCAACGTCTCATTGTGAAGTCATTTGTAAATGAGATCCATTGTGATTGGACGTCTATGTGATGGCATTGAGACATCATTACTGGAAGGTGCTGCAAGAGTCTGCCATTGAAAAGCAATTTTTTTCAAATTTGGCATTTAAATAAAACTTTAATCATGAATAACTTTGAAATATAGCATGAAATCTTAAGTGAAGCTGAGTACGGTGTTGGACCAAATGCAACCAGTACTTGAGGAGCATCCCCTTCAGATATTGGTTACTGTTGGCAATATTCCATTGTGTTGTGAAAATCCCACTCGCAAGCTGTTTAAAATGCCCATTAATTTATGGGCATTAAACGCTGAATTCCTTCAATTTGGCCTATAAATTAATGACAATTAGAATTAAAAATCATGTTATATTGTGAATTATTGTGTGACTGTTAATTGGACACTTAGGCTTTAAATTTTTTTAAATTTTTTTCTTAAGAAATGGATAGATGTTTAGATCTAGTAATTGAATTTTGTAATTGGCAACAATTGGGTAATTAACTAATTATATGCTTTAATTTCAGGTCATCCAAGTAAGATTGTTTCATATTTGTTTCAGAATACTTCAATCTATAATAACTGAAAATTTCTTTAAGCTCTTAATTTTTAAGGAGGTTATGGGCTTTTGACTGTCCTCGATCACAACTTTTGTGTTAAGTCAATAGAAAAGCAGTCGGAAGCAAGTTGCTAATTTCCGAGTATGAAAATGGCCCTAACTTTTTTTAATACTGAAGATATGAAAGTGAATTAGGTGTCAAATTAAACTTATTTTTATCTCAAAATCTTAAAATGTTGTAACATTGCTAAATTGTGCATGCCTTTTCTATGCTGAAGAGAAAACTGGGGGACTAGCCCCTAAAACAAGCATAAGCTAAAGATGGCTGCAATACAGGCCTGCTAGAGCATCACCAGAGAAGACACCCAGCAATTGGTGATGTCCATGAATTGCAGATTTCAAGCAGTCATTGCATACAAAGGATATGCAACAAAATACTAAACATGACTACTTTCATTTACATGACATTGCTGTGTCCCAAACATTATGGTGCCCCAGAATGCTGTAATTTCTACATGCTGCTGTAATTTGGTGACACATGGTGAAATATGTATAAAAATGGCCTTTATTAAAATCTGAAAATGTGCATTTTAACCACATGCAATATTTTCTATTACATATCTTAAATTGTGGAGTACAGAGGCAAATAAATAAATGATGGGTCTGTCCCAAACATTATAGAGGGCACTGTAGAGTTTATTAGCACAATTGTTGTTGGGAAGAAGCTGCTCCTGAACCTGGACATTAGATTTTTCAGGCACTAATACCTTCTTTCCGATGCTGGAGTGAACTAAGAGTGTGGGCAGAGTGGCATGGGTCTCTGATGATGTTGGCTACATTTTAGAGGCAACGACTTCTGCAGATCCCTTTGATGGTGGGGAGGTCAGTAATTGTGATGGACTGGCCAGTGTTCACCACTTTTTCACTATTATTCATTCCTGGGCATTCGAGTTGCCAAAACAGGCCATGGTGCAACCAGTCAATACGCTCTCTACTGTACACCTATAGAAGTTCAAGGGAGTGTTCATCAGCATACCAAATCCCTTCAATCGTCTCAGGATGTAGTGGCATGTTAACTACCTCCAATAACCCATGAACCGAGTACCTCTACAACTGTGGCTGCCTCACCAACAGTCTGTTTGTCCCCTCTGTTTTTATTATTTTAAGTATGTTTTAAAAGTACCAGTATGTTTTAGTGTTTCTTGATCTATTTTATGTGGGGGGTGGGGGTGGAATTGGGGGAAACTTTTTTCAATCACTTACCTCAACACAGATGCGATTTTTCTCCATATCGTATCTCCGTCCCCCTGTGGCCTAACAACGTGGAGTGGTGCAGCCTTTCCTTCAGACCAATTCGGCGATTAAAGCCGCTGGCGCACGGACTTTAACATCAAAGGAGCCTGCGGTCTTTTGCCAAGGATAGCCTGTGAAAGAGGTCCAACCGTGGGGCCTGTGGAATTTAACACCGTGAAGCCCGCGATCTTTGGTAAGAAGAGGCCGTCTCCGGAGCTCCATGCCGCGAAGTGTTCCAATCCGTCCAAACGCCAGAGTTTCGATCAATCCCGGCACAAGGGTTTTGGACATCAGACCGTCGACAACAGCGACTGCGTAGGGTCCAACAGTCCCGACCACGAGTTAACAAAGAGGAAGATGATTGAACCTTATTACCTTATTACCTTATTATCTTCCATCACAGTGAGGAATGTGGATTCCGCTGTGGCGGATGTTTATGTTACATTTTATTTTATGTGGCTGTGTGTATTGTTGCTTTTCACTTAGTATGGCTGTATGCAGGGGCGTGGAAATCACTATCCAAACATGGTGGGGGGGGAAACAATTTGGGACGTGATTTCTTGCATGCGAGGCTTTGGAGGCTTCAGACGTGGCCTCTGTGGACGGTAGCATTGAGAGCTGACCTAGTGGTGAGCGACTCCGAACTCTAGCAACAGTTGCTTTGTCCGCCCCGAATCATGGGGTTTGAATCAACCCGTTTGCGGGGCCTTTCATTGCCTGGTGCGGCTTAAAGTCGGCCGGCGGTATTCTCTTAGATACCTTAACATCATTTTTTTTTTTAATTCACTATCAAGATTCTTATTTGTTTAATTTTTTTAAAATTAACTTCACATCACATTTTTTTCTTTTTTATCTTATTAAGGTATCACAGAGGAGGGAGATGTAATATAAATTTAAAAGTTCGAGACGTCCACCCAACACCCAGAGTTCTGGGGTATTTGGTTGCACCATATGAGTCAAAAACATCAAACTGATATATAATGCAAGACAATAGACAAATAAAGAATGGAGGAATTACATTATGGAATATAAGGGGTGCCAATGAACCAATTAAGAGGGGCAAATTTTTTGCCCAATTAAAATCATTAAATTCTGACATAATGTTTTTGCAGGAAACACACATGAAACAACAAACACAGCTGAGATTGAAGGCAAACTGGATAGGTCAAACATACTATTCTTCATTTACTTCTAAAGCTAGAGGTACGGCTATTATTATTCTGAAAGGTATACCATTTAAATTAAAGAATACTATTTCAGATAAAGAGGGAACGTATATTATAGTTTCGGGAGAAATTTATTCAACCCCACTGACTATGATAAATATTTACGCTCCGAATTTTGACAACGCCCAATTTCTTAATAAAATTATAGATATAATATCAGTTTAAATACCAAAATGTAATAATAGGGGGGGGGGGGGGGGACTTCAATTGCGTTCCAGATCCATATTTAGATAAATCAGTAAAACAAAGGAGGGGTAACTTAAAATCAAAGACTAGTGAACTTTTAAATACATATATAAAAAAACTAATATAATAGATGTATGGAGAACTGCTAATCCAACTGGGAGGGAATATTCATTTTACTCATCGGTACATGTAACCTATTCACGAATTGATTATTTTTTAGTGGATACAAAATTAATTCCATATACAACTAATCCTTCATACCACACCAGTATTATTTCCGATCATTCTCCGTTGACTTTTCGATTAAAATTCGAGGGAATGCCGGGTAAAAACTCTTTCTGGAGGTTTAACACACACATTCTAAATGACCCACAGGTTATAAATATTTAAAACAACAGATGAAAATGTTTTGAGACAAATTAAACACCAGGTATTTCACCTTCTTTACTATGGGAAACTTTCAAGGCATTTATCAGATGAGTTATAATCTCATATCAAATTTTTCAAAATAAAAAGAAGACAGAACAACAGCTGCTAGAACAAGAAATTAGACAATTAGAGTTAGATAATGCCAAAGATCCAACTGCAGATAAACATAATAAGATAATACTATTGAAATTTAAACTTAATCGAATTTTATCAGCAAGAGTAATAAGATTATTCCAAATCACAGAACAGGAACATTTCGAATTTGGTGACAAGCCACATAAACTCTTATCTCGTCAATGGAAAAAAACAAGAAAAGGAAAATACTATCACTAAAATTAAATCAGAGAAAGGTGAATTACTAACATTACCTAAGGATATTAACAATGATTTGCTCAATTTTATCAACATTTGTATACATCTAAAACTAAAATAGAAGATAGTAAAATTATACATTTTTTAGATAGCTGTAATCTTCCAAAACTTGACCTTTCGGAACAAGAGGAATTAGGAGCTCAGATTACACTTAAAGAAATAGGTGAAACAATAAAATCGTTGAAAAATGGTAAGACCAGATGGTTTTACTAACAAATGTTACAAAAGATTTCACGAGATAACGGCTCCACGCTTATTTAATTTATATACTCATGCCTTTAAAGAAAATAAATTACCAGAAACATTAGCTGAATCAACTATTACACTTATACCAAAAAAAATAAAGATTTAGATGAACCGGTCTCATATAGAGCTATATCACTTTTAAATACAGATCAGAAAATTTTAGCAAAGATCTTAGCAAGAAGATTGAGTAAATATATTAGTAAATTGATAAATCCTGATCAAACGGGGTTTATACTCAAAAGACATTCATTTAATAATTTGAGACGCCTGTTTAACATAATGTACTTACTTAAAACGGAGGAAGAAGTATCAATTGTTTCTCTGGACGCAGAGAAAGCATTTGATCAGGTAGATTGGCAGTATTTATATAAAGTATTGCAAAAATTTAATATGGGAGAGAATTTTATTGTATGGGTAAAATTACTATATGATAAACCGACGGCAAGAATATTAACCAATAATATGTTATCTCCAAAATTTCAATTATCGCGGGGCAATAGGCAGGGATGTGCTTTATCACATCTGCTATTTGCCCTGGTGATAGAGCCCCTGGCTGAACGTATGTAAGAAGTCATCCAAATATTCAGGGATATAATACTAGGGACTCAAATAATAAAATTTCATTATATGCAGACGATATACTTTTATATATTACAAACTCACAGACGAGCATACCAAACTTATTAAATGTAATAGAGGAATTTGGTTCTTTTTCTGGATATAGAATAAATTGGAATAAAAGTCAAATCATGACATTAAAACCTCCAGAATCTACACACCTATTAAAATTCCCCTTTAAAATTGCAACAGAACAATTTAAGGGATAAAATTGGTCCATTGGAGAGACCGAGTGGACAGCTATCTGCAGAGCCAAAAGAGATGGGGGAGATATTGAACAATTTATTTTCTTCGGTATTCACCAAGGAGAAGGATATTGAATTATGTGAGGTAAGGGAAACTAGTAGAGTAGCTATGGATACTATGAGTTTCAAAGTAAAAGAAGTACTGACACTTTTGAAAAATATAAAAGTGGATAAGTCTCCAGGTCCTGACAGGATATTCCCTAGGACATTGAGGGAAGTTAGTGTAGAAATAGCCGGGGCTATGACAGAAATATTTCAAATGTCATTAGAAATGGGAATAGTCCCCGAGGATTGGCGTACTGCGCATGTTGTTCCATTGTTTAAAAAGGGTTCTAAAAGCAAACCTAGCAATTATAGACCGGTTAGTTTGACTTCAGTGGTGGGCAAATTAATGGAAAAGATACTTAGAGATAATATATATAAGTATCTGGATAAAGAGGGTCTAATTAGGAACAGTCAACATGGATTTATGCCTGGAAGGTCATGTTTGACTAATCTTCTTGAATTTTTTGAAGAGGTTACTAGGGAAATTGACGAATGTAAAGCAGTGGATGTTGTCTATATGGACTTCAGTAAGGCCTTTGACAAGGTTCCTCATGGAAGGTTGGTTAAGAAGGTTCAACTGTTGGGTATAAATGCAGGAATAGCAAGATGGATTCAACAGTGGCTGAATGGGAGAAGCCAGAGGGTAATGGTGGATGGCTGTTAGTCGGGTTGGAGGCAGGTGACTAGTGGGGTGCCTCAGGGATCTGTGTTGGGTCCTTTGTTGTTTGTCATGTACATCAATGATCTGGATGAAGGGGTGGTAAATTGGATTAGTAAGTATGCAGATAATACCAAGATAGGGGGTGTTGTGGATAATGAAGAGGATTTCCAAAGTCTACAGAGTGATTTAGGCCAGTTGGAAAAAATGGGCTGAAAGATGGCAGATGGAGTTTAATGCTGATAAATGTGAGGTGCTACACCTTGGCAGGACAAATCAAAATAGGACGTACATGGTAAACGGTAGGGAATTAAAGAATACAGTTGAACAGAGGGATCTGGGAATAACCGTGCATAGTTCCTTGAAGATGGAATCTCATATAGATAGGGTGGTAAAGAAAGCGTTTGGTATGCTAGCCTTTATAAATCAGAGCATTGAGTATAGAAGCTGGGATGTAATGTTAAAATTGTACAAGGCATTGGTGAGACCAAATCTGGAGTATGGTGTACAATTTTGGTCGCCCAATTATAGGAAGGATGTCAACAAAATAGAGAGGGTACAGAGGAGATTTACTAGAATGTTGCCTGGGTTTCAACAGCTAAGTTACAGAGATAGGTTGAATAAGTTAGGTCTTTATTCTCTGGAGCGCAGAAGGTTAAGGGACTTGATAGAGGTCTTTAAAATGATGAGAGGGATAGACAAAGTTGATGTGGACAAGCTTTTCCCTATGAGAATAGGGAAGATTCAAACAAGAGGACATGACTTTAGAATTAAGGGACAGAGGTTTAGGGGTAACATGAGGGGGAACTTCTTTACTCAGAGAGTGTTAGCGGTGTGGAATGAGCTTCCAGTGGAAGTGGTGGCGGCAGGTTCGTTGGTATCATTTAAAAATAAATTGGATAGGCATATGGATGAGAAGGGTATGGAGGGTTATGGTATGAGTGCAGGCAGGTGGGACTAAGGGAAAAAAGTTGTTCGGCATGGACTTGAAGGGCCGAGATGGCTTGTTTCCGTGCTGTAATTGTTATATGGTTATATGGTTTAAGTATTTGGGTATTCAAATTACCAGAAAATACAAAGCATTTTTTATTGCTAATTTTATGCCTTTTATACTGGACTCGCTGAGTGTCCCTATCCAGCTATCTAGCAAGTTAAACAATTAATCCAATAAAGACCCATAGACATGAGGTGTTGGTGATGCTTTATTGTATTCAATGTGAAATTGTAACATAGAAAAAGAAAAGGAAACAGCATATTTAGTTACATTATACACTTCTGTGCGGTAGGAAAGCGATAGATTACACACTGAGAATTACACTGTCTTCACCGTGAGGTGGGCTGGGCTGGACTTTCTGGTTTATGATAACTTCCTGTATAACAGGAAAGGTAACTCAAGGCTGTAGGAACCTGAACATCCAGCAGGTGGCATTAATGCATGTAAACAGAATGTGGTCCAACACACTCCCCGCCTGGGGTCTCCCAGACCCCATGCAAATCTCCCATTTAACCCACAGAGTCCTCGGGAGACAGGAGCAGAACCACTTCGGTGATTGGGCGGACATAGAGCTTCTGGCCTTCACCCTTGAAGATACTGACTTCCACTCTCCGAACCTTCCCATCCTGACTTGGAAAAGTCTTTGAGATGATTGCCATGGGCCACTCATTTCTTGAGGGATTCACCACAGTAAGGCCCTGTGTCATGTTAGTTGCAAGAGGACGAATCTCACTATCTAGATCTGGCTCCACGACCTCAAAGGTCTCTTGAAGTAAAACATTGCAAGTACGTGGTGTCTTGAGATACGCTGGTCCTGCCAGCCAGGTGGTAGTGCAGTGTAGAGCTTCTGGGAAGGACCGTGATCCGGGGTCAGCTGGGATGTCATCCGTGGGAACAAATCTCCACTAATAAGATGATGAAAGCTGATGGATGCGTTGGACACGGTGGTGGACGTATGTGTGAACCGCCTTGACCGGCTACAGATGTACCCCAGCACTATTTTGCTGTCCGTGTGGTAGATAATGTCGTCAAACAACAAGTCCATCTCCTTCACAATCATCTCTGCGATTTTGACAGCCAGGACCGCTGCACACAATTCCAGTTTTGGAATAGAGAGCTCTGGCTGGGTTGCCAGCATTGCTTTGCCAAAGATGAAGCCCACCTCCATTACTCCATCTTCGGTGGTGACCCTCAGATAGGTAACTGCAACAATGGCGTTGACTGATGTGTCTGAGAACAGCCAAAGTTCCTTTTGTGGCATGCTCAACTTTGAGAATGTGGTGTAGGGGTGTGGAATCTGTAGCATCTGTAGATCCCTCCACTTCTGCTTGTTTTTCCAAAGTCCGCCGGAGAGAGGTGAGTCTGTTGTTAACGTACTCTCGATTATTGGGCAAACATTGCCTGGGTGACTGAAACGGCAGAGGTGCGACCCAGCTACTTGAGTTATCTTGGTAACATTGATCATCCATACTCTGGAGAAACCTCAGGTCATCAAATGATGGTGCTAGGACGTTATCACTGGCAGTATGACGGAAGACTGACTGCCCAGGTTCTGTCCACATGTGGTCTCCTGTAGACCGGCCATGGATGTTAGCACTGGATCATCCTCACAAAGAGGTAAGTGAACTTCACCTTCACTGTAACATGGCTCGTGCATGGTGTGAGGTAAGTATGCCGACCGTTTCCTAGAATGAAGGTCTTGTAGGTGTCCACTTGGGTAGGTCTATGTGCTCCAATAGACCTACATCACCGGCAACCACCCATCCCAGATCCAGCTTCTGGGCGAACGGGGCATTGTTGGGACTGCTAATTAGTTTCCTTACTTTATACACTTGCAGAATATCTCTTCCGAATAGGAGCAGTATTTTGGCGTTTGGGTCCAGTGAAGGAATCGCGTTGGCAATGCATCTGAGATGGCTGTGGCGACGCGCAGCATTGGGAGTGAGGATCTCGGCATGGTTGTTAGGCACTTGCTTGCATTCTAGGAGTGGAGAAAGAAGGAGCAATGTCTTCTCATCCACAGACTCCACCGTGTAACCGCAGGCTGTTCTACCTGCAGTCTGCTTGAGCCCTGCATATGTCCGCAGTGTATATGACTTAAGATTTCCTTTAATCTCAAAGATATGGAAAAACTCAGATGTTGCAAGAGAGCGGTTGCTCTGTTCATCTAAGATGGCGTACATCCTGCGTGCCTCTTGGCGACGTCCTTCTGGATAGACTGAGATGAGACATATCTTAGCACATGCTCTTGCATTGACCCCATCACCGCACACCTCTGCATCTGGAGGTGATCTCCTGGTTTACTGCTACCTCTTCCTCCCCGCCATGCTCTGATGCGGGGGGGAGATGGCTTGGAATTTCAAGGGTCTGGGCCTGGATGTAGAGCAGAGAGGTGTCTGTCACTGTCGCACTCGGTACATTTCACTTCTGCTGTACAGTTCTTGGCGAAATGGCTTGTGGAGGAGCAGCAGCGGAAACAAATGGAATGTTCCTTAAGGAAGTATTTGCGGTCTTCCAAGCTCTTTTCTCTGCAGGCTCTGCACTTCTTTAATGGATTAATCTTAGCATGAATGGGACACAGCTTGGATGGGTCACTGGATTTCTGTGACTCAGGAGTTGTTGGAGATGCTTGTGTCCTGTGGACAGAGACGAGAATTTTACCTTGTCTCTCTATGTTTTCCCTCTGGACAATTGCTGGGTGAGAGAAGCAAAGCTGGGATCCGTTCTGTTTTTTGCCTCCGTGCGGATAAAGTCAGCAAACACTCTAAATGGGGGGGGAAAGGGATGCGGTGGCAGCGTTTATAATCGGTTCCGAAGCCGGTCCACTTTTCCTGGATGTTATGAGGAAGCTTCTCAACAATAGTTGCGACTCCCCTGGAGGTATCAAGGCAAGTCAAACCGGGTAGATGCCCATCGACCTTTGCCGCTTCGATATCTGACAGAAGGTCCCAGAGCTCACGTAGCTTGTATGGCTCTTTGATGGTGATCCTGGGAAAGTTCTCAAGCTTGGTAAAGAGGGCATGCTCAATACACTCAGGTGAACAATAAGTTTATTCGAGCCTCTGCCAAACCATCTTCAAACCTGCTGATGGATTCTTCATGTTGGCAGCCTTAATTCTTGTTGCCTGCTCCGAGGATTCCTTTCCAAGCCATTTTATCAAAAGATCTCGCTCTTCTCCGGGTGAAAGGCCCAGGCCTGCTATGGCGTTTTGGAAGGAGGATCTCCAAGCCCAGTAATTCTCAGGCTTGTCATTCAAGGCCGTCAATCCCGTTGTAACAAGCTGGCTGCGGGCGAGGTATCTGGCGAGGTCCATGGTGGTGGGATTGATATTGTCGGTGGCTCGAGGAGAGTTGTGCAGAGAGGTTGAAGGTGGTTTTCTATCCTCCAATTTAGGCTCCACGTTTCCTTGCACATTACTGGGATTGTCATGCTTATGAAATGAACTGGCCAGATTGGATTTGGTCTGATGAACGGATGGCAATGAGCGAAATAGTATGCTACCATTCTTGATATCGTAATCGGTGACATGTTGGCTTGACTTTATGCTGGCTTGCTCTATGACGTCGTCCAGAGCATGCTGGTGTTGGTTTTGAGGGTGAACAGGGCTTGGTGACCTATTATGTGACCCTTGTTCTGCTAATAGACCCGTTTCTATGGTGTCGGCCTCTGCTATGGCCGCCGCTTTCATCTCTTTTTCTTGCTGCAAGGCCTCTAAGGTCGCCTGCATCCGCGCAGCCCCGACCATCCTCTCCGCCTGCATCCGCGTAGCCTCCGCGCAGCCTCGACCTTCATATCTATCTTCTCTGAGCAAATGCTGCTTTGGCTTTGGCTGCTTTTACTTTAGCCCGTGCTTTAAGGGCGGCCATGCTGGCACTGGAACTGGCTGCAGAGCGGTAAGAACGAACGCTGAGAGACTTGGCTTCATTCTGTGAGGCGTTGTCTTGATTGCTTGTTGCCATGGCGTTGAGGTGTGGACGGACAATGTGGTGCTGTGAGCCACCCTGTAGCACAGCTTGTTGTGGTGCTGTCTTTTCACTAAACTGGACTCGCTGAATGTCCCTATCCAGCTAACTAGCAAGTTAAACAATTAATCCAATAAAGACCCGTAGACACGAGATGTCGGTGATGCTTTACTGTATTCAACTGTGAAACTGTAACATACAAACAGAAAAGGAAACAGCACATTTAGTTACGTTATACACTTGGTATAGGAACATAAACTATGATCCCACCACCAAATACATTGCTGTTATTTGAGAAACCAACGAGGGTACATGAAACATTATTAACCTTGTTAATAATAGCAATCCTGCTCAATAACGTTTATAACATATAAAGATGCTGTTAACAAACATAATTACTCACAGACATTATATCTAACAAATTCTGTGGGTAGGATGGCGATAGATTACACACTGAGAATTACACTGTCTACATCATGAGGTACCCTCTGGGCTGGACTTCCTGGTTTATGATAACTTCCTGTATAACAGGAAAGGTAACTCAAGGCTGTAGGAACCTGAATATCCAGCAGGTGCCATTAATGCATGTAAACAGAATGTGGTCCAGCACACCTTTATTAAATAAACTCAATGCGTTGATTAAATTCTGGAAAACACTTCCGTTATCATTAATAGGCAGAATAAACGCTATAAAAATGATCTTTTTACCACAAATATTATACCTATTATATTTGGTATATATACCATTATATATACACCAAAAAACGTATTTAAAAAACTAGACTCTAATATTACCAATTTTATCTGGGATTATAGATCGCATAGAATCCAAAGAAAACATTTGTGCAAACCAAAAGACATTGGGGGGCTTTCACTTCCAAACTTTTTGTATTATTATTGGGCAGTGCATATTAAGAATATAATTTACTGGTTGGACAGTTCTACCCAACAGACAGAATGGATAAGAATGGAGAAAGAGGACTGTTCTCCTTGTAACATAGGAGAGATCCTCTTCTCCCCGATAAAACTGAACAATACAATATATAACCCAATTATACATGATACAATAAGAATTTGGAAACAAATAAAATTATCCTTAAAATTAAGAAAACTATCATTGTTAATGCCAATAGTGAATAATCCTTCATTAAACCATCTCTTATTGATAAAACATATAATCAATGGGAATTAAAAGGATCGGTGATAGGTATGAAATGGGAATTCTGTTATCATTCCAACAATTACAATTAAAATTTAAACTGAAAAATAACCAATATTTTAAATATCTTCAGATCTGCGACTATAGATTTACCATCGACAGAGGCACTTAGAGAAGTGTGGGAACAAGAATTAATGATAAAAATTACGAAGGAAACATGGGAAAAGTATTTGATATATATACACAAATGTTCGATTAATGTAACACATAATTTATTTCAATTAAAATTTTTACAAAGATTATATTACTCAAAAACTAGATTGAATAAATTCTATCCAAATACTTCCTCCATTTGTGATAAATTTGTGATAAATTCTGGAGTGATATTTTTGAAATATTTACAAAATTATTTAGGATTAAAATGGAACCTAATACTGAGATGATTAAATTTGGAGTAATGGAAGATGGGAATAAATTGAACTCATCTCAAAAATTATTTTTTAATTATGTGTTAATAACAGCAAAAATACTTATACTTAATTTTTGGAAAAATACAGCCATACCAACGCTTAAAATGTAGATTTCAAACATGTTGGACACTGCACATCTTGAGGAAATGCGATTCCTCCTAATAGATAAATCAGACCAGTTCTTAACAAGTTGGTCTCCATTTGTCGATTTTTTGGAAGCATATGGTGCAACAAAGCCGTAGAAGCTATCTGTTTCACAATTGGATGAGGGATGGCTGCCGACCCACAGCCCGTGACTTTGCGGCGCAAGGGGGAGACGGGGCGGAGGATGGCCGTGGCCAGACAGCGCTGACCCCAGGGGGAGAGTGGGGGCTGTCCCGAAGGATGCGCTCCTTCGGCCTTACACCTTGGTGCTCGGGTTCAGAGCAGATACTACAGCATTCGGTTCATCGTGCTCAGTCACCCTCCACAATTACTTACAGCGCAAAAATTGACCATTTCGGCATTTTCTAACAGGTAAGAAAGTAAATGTTTCTTGTGTTAACAGTGTATGCCGGAGGCTGCCATGTCCTCCAGAAGAATTGAGCTGCTCCGTGCGTCACGCCCTTTGACCCGATGACCTTGCGTGCAACCCCTCTATAGGATGGTGTTAACGTCCGGGGATTACTGATCAGTGCGGACTCGGATGGCCGAAGAGCCTGTTTCCCTGCTATATAAACTAAGCAACCGTCGCCTCATCCTACCAGGTATATTCCCATTGTCCTATCTTTCCCCTCACCAATTTATTACTAAAACAGACACAACGGGCTGGATTAATTCAGTGGGTCTGGCAGCAAGTCCGGAGGATATGGATAGGCAACTTTTCGGGTTGGGGCCCTTCTTTGGAATAAGTTGTTTTCTCTCCTTTCCAGTACCAATTGGTAAGTTTATGTAGGTTACAATAAATGTGGGTTTGTTACAAAACTTACCTTGAGCAGCGCTGCAGTTCTGCCGCTCCCCGTGTGCACGACTTTGGCACCTTTCAGAGGGGGGCGGGCTTAAAGTGCCGTTTTTCTACAGACTGGGCAAATTGATCCATGTCGGGCGATTTCATTGCGGAAGAAAAATCGCTCCAACATTTCATTAATGAAGGTATTTTTAAATTACGCTAGATTATTTATTATCTAGAGTAATTTAAAAATCACCTTCAAAAGCCGTGAGCGCCGACAACGGGAAGGATTTTGCGTAGGGGAGAAAAAAAGGTACACAGTTTATTTTTATATCAAAAGTCGGTTTTTATGCAGGCTTTAATAATATTTTCATGTTGCGAAATGGGGTCCAAAAAAAATGTATGAACCAACAGTATTTTTCCTCCCGACTTCACCGCAAACCACAACGTTCCAATCCACCGCATTCCACTAAAACCCACTCGCTAGTTGATTTAAATGGCCATTAATTTACAGGCATTAAACACTAAATTCCTTCCATTTGGCCCAGAAATTCATGAAAATTAGATTTAAAAATTATGTTATATTGTGGATTATTGTGTGAATGTTATTTGGACACTTAGGCAATTTAAAAAAAGTTTATCTTTTCTTAAGAAATGGATAAATGTTTAGATCTACTCATTGAATTTTGTAATTAGCTACAATTAGATAACTAACTAATTATATGCTTTAATTTCTGGTCATCCACTAATTGCTAATTTCCGAGTATGAAAATGGTCATACCTTTCTTAATACTAAAGATATGAAAGTGAATTAGGTGTCAAATTAAACTTCTTATGCTTTATCTGATGGGATAAATTGCAGACTTGATTTTTAAAATCTCAAAATTTTGTAACATTGCTAATAAATGTCTCTTGTCTCTTGTCTTGATCAATGGTTTTCGACCTGAAACATTAACGCTCTTTCCGCGGGCTGTTTCCGTTTAAATTCTTATATTGCTAGATTTTCTTTCAATTAGTTGTGACGAAGTCTGGTCAACCAAAGTTTGATTCTCTGTCAGATCCGCTGGGCGTTTCCAACATCAAACGCACGCCTCCCTCCTCCCTCCTCCCGCCTCCCTCCTCCGGCCGCGACTCACAACCAAAGGTCCTCCAGCGCTACAGGATCTTTGCTCACAACGCTCGCGTCTCCACGCGCAGCGCCTGCGCACGCGAAGGGAGTACCGTCGCTTGACGATGACGTCTTGACCCAAATCGGGAGCCGGAGAACGGGAGCGCGCGTCCGAGACCGAGGGAGGAGGCGGCGGCGGCGGCGGCGGCGGCGGCGGAGGAGGAGAGGACCGGACCACACCACACCCCCCTCCCCCCCCCCCCACCCCAGCCCAGCGGCGACTTCAACCGCTCCAGGTATCACGGTCATCCGCATCGCAGCCCTGTGTCCACAGGCCACGCTGACGGGGGAGGGGAGGGGAGGCGGATCATGACAGCATCTGCTGAGGCCTACCTGACTGATGAACCTCGGCCCTCAGTTCAGGGTGGTCCGATGGTCCCCACAGCACACAAAGGCATCGGCAGGCCACGATTTGTTTTTTTTTAATCTAGCGTGATCAGTAATCAGTGTGTGTTAAAGGGAACCGGGGATCAGCCACCTGTGTGTTTTTTAAATGAATCAGGGATCACCATCGGCGTGTGTTAAAGGGAGCCCTCCCTGTGTTCATTCTATTCTCACTATTAAGCCCTCCCTCAATTTGTGCCCTCAGTCAGCATATTATCTGTCCTTATTCCTTGTAGGCATTCCGTAATTTGCACTAGAAGGATGATTTTGGGTGTTGAATTGCCATCCCCCATATGTAAATATATTATAGAATATGTCATAAATCACATTGTCTATTGTAATTCTCTTTAATTCTTTCAATTCTTTAATACTTTAATTAGAAACATAGAAACATCGAAAATAGATGCAGCAGGAGGTCATTCGGCCCTTTGAGCCAGCACCGCCATTCATTGTGATCATGGCTGATCGTCCGCAATCAATAACCCGTGCCTGCCTTCTCCCCTTGATTCCACTAGCCCCTAGAGCTCTATCTAACTCTCTCTTAAATCCATCCAGTGATTTGGCCTCCACTGCCCTCTGTGGCAGGGAATTCCACAAATTATCAACTCTGGGTGAAAACGTTTTTTCTCACCTCAGTCTTAAATGGCCTCCCCTTTATTCTAAGACTGGCCCTTGGTTCTGGACTCCCCCAACATCGGGAACATTTTTGCTGCATCTAGCTTGTCCAGTCCTTTTATAATTTTATATGTTTCCATAAGATCCCCCATCATCCTTCTAAACTCTAGTGAATACAAGTCTAGTCTTTTCAATCTTTCCTCGTATGACAGTCCCGCCATCCCAGGGATCAATCTTGTGAACCTACTCTGCACTGCCTCAATCACAAGGATGTCCTTCCTCAAATTAGGAGACCAAAACTATACACAATACTCCAGATGTGGTCTTACCAGAGCCCTATACAACTGTAGAAGAACAACTCTACTCCTATTCTGAAATCCTCTTGTTATGAGGGCCAACATTCCATTAGCTTTCTTCACTGCCTGCTGTACCTGCATGCCAACTTTCTGTGACCCAGGTCTAGCTGTACCTCCCCCTTACCTAACCTAACCCCATTGAGATAATAATCTGCCCCCTTGTTTTTGGCACCAAAGTGGAAAACCTCACATTTATCTATATTAAACTGCATCTGCCACGCATCATCCCACTCACTCAACCTGTCCAGGTCACCCTGCAACCTTCTGACATCCTCTTCACAGTTCACATTGCCACCCTGCTGTCTGTGGAGACAGAAATATTACAATTTTGCAGATCTATAGTACTTTGAGATCCTATGTACATTGAATTATTTCATTTGAAAATGTTAGATAGTGTATATTTGAAATTCTTTTGTTGTGGCTCTTCATCTAGAAAAGCATGCTGCCAGTTGGGAGAGTAAAGTACTTACTCGAGTAGCAGTATTATGAGCTAGCTCTTAGATGTAAACTGAAGTTCTGATGCCTGTTTTCAATCAAGTTTTCTATGAATTATATCATGAAATGGCAACAAGGATAAATACTCAACTAAGTGAATTCCATGTGGATAATCGAATGAACAGCAGTTCCTCAGACTTTGTATCTATTTAGTATTTTGTTTCCTGATGAAAGCTTCTCTACTTTTTACCCAGTGGCATCAGCTTGATGATCCATGTTAGTTTTGTTCCGAAATCCTTACCATGATAGAAATTGTTCCTCCGTCAATTTGCTTCACTCAAGAAATGGCTGAGAATGCTGGATTTTGCTAAGGCAAATAGATCTGACTGGAGACACAAGGAATTGCAGATGCTGCAGGAGGAATGGGTCCTGATGTAGTGCTTTGTTCCAAAATGTTAACCATTCCTTTTACCCCCAGTTGCTACTTGACCCACTGAGTTCCTCTAGCAGATTGTTGCAACTTGTTAGCTGTGCTGTCAAAAATTTGCATCTCAGAGGTTCAAAGAAAATGCAAATGCTGGAAGTCTAAAATACAATCAAAATGCTTCTGTGCAGTGAGTATTTTGAGCAAATTTGAGAGTTATAGTCATAAAACACAAAAGCAAGCTGGACATGATAATTGTTCGTTTCTAAGCTTCCCCCCAGTCTAGTTTCAGTAAAAACACCGAATCAAGCACTTGAATCAACTAAATTTTATTTCACCAAATGCGCGTCACAGTTCAAATACTGTACCTATCCCACCGCGGGTTCAATCCTCATGTCTGCCTGTTTAAGCCCTCGCTCAGACAGAGACACTCCAGAAGTTCACACTGTCCCAAGCGCTCTCCCGGAAGATCGAAGCTGAGTCTCGTGACCGCGAACTTTTATATGTCCCGGGACCACGAGGGGCAGAACCACATGGGGGTGGTCTCTTAACAACCCAATTATAGGTATCGATTAACCCCATACATAACAGGCATTCCCCAAACCCAATGATACAACAGCTCAATACATTGTATTCAAAACTGACTTCGTAAGGAAGCAAACTTAGAAACATTTACCGTGATTTACAGAAAACCCAGACACCTCATCCAATCAACACTTGGCAAAGTCAAACTCTGCAACATTATTTACAATGTATAAGTCTGGTTTGCAGCCATCCAATCCATTCTATGCATTTTGCACCTAATTGACAGAGTTTGCAGATATCCCCATTCTTTGCTTGCAAATTGTATCTAAGCTCCGGACACTCTGGTACCTCTTCGCAGCTTGTCCCAGCTTTGCAGAGAGCAGCTCCAAATTGACCAAATCTCCGAACAACCCTGAAACTTTACCAATTTTAAAGTCCTAGCTGCTCCAATTTAGCCAGGATTAACATTCCTTCCTTTTATCATAATGATAACCCGTCATTAATGATAACCAAAGTGACTCAATAATCAGCTAATCAGATATGCGTAAGTGTGCTTTACATTTTCCATCTATCAGCAACACAAGATGATGATGTTTCTTCTCAGAATCTTGTCAAGCGTCCCGAGTTTTCATGGGCATAACTTCACAAGTTCTATCTAGGGGAGTCTTCACCTCCCGGGTTTTTGTGGGCGCAAATTCCCTCCATCCGTGTTACTGCCCAGTCTTCCATCACCTTCCACAGTCGAACCTAATTCCTAGAAAATCCTAAGAAACTTGGGACAAAGCAAGTTACTATCATGCACTCATGCTTCCCCATACAACCGCTATAGTTCTATTTCACTCGAACCTATTCCTATTCTATTATTTATTGCAACTATTATATTATGCTCTATTATTGTATCACTATTCCTATCTGTTCCCTATCATAATCTTCACTATTCTCGCATCGACACTAATTAGCCTTATTTATACTCACATAATGTTATAATATGTATATCTGATGACTGGTAATCATATAAATTTCAGCTGGGTTCAGTCCAGATTTCCCTACAGGCGTGACTTTAATTTAAAGCAAACCATGATAAATGTTCCAATTTAACCAAATTCACTCAGCCTACAATTTGCTATTTCAAATTTCAATGCCAGTCTTATCCTTCTTATTCCACAGCATTGTAGCCGATAATACAATTCCATTTCAATTCCTATGGAATTCCCAGCTGTTCAAATTTAAACAATCAATTTCCTTTGTTATTAATTTTATCCTAAGTCCAATCAAAAATGCCAAATCCAGGGACAATTTCTTTCCACCTTGATAATATAAGCCGCTTTACCATCAAGGGTTAAACAGTTCAAATCCATCGGGCAAATATACATCGGCTCTGCTATCCTCAAGTTTCCCTCTACAGTTAACCAAATCTTTCCTCCAGTGCCTCTTCTTATTTATGTATACACTCCTCACTATGGTACCTTGTTACTATGTTATTTCTCTACTATGGTAGACAAAAGTGCTGGAGAAACTCAGCGGGTGCAGCAGCATCTATGGAGCGAAGGAAATAGGCAACGTTTCGGGCCAAAACCCTTCTTCAGACTCCAACATCTGCAGTTCCTTCTTAAACACATTGCTTCTCTACTATGTTGGTTCTTTATTCTATTAGCCCTTTACTATGTTGGCTTCGTTCTCTGTCTAGGGGTTCTCGCTTTTATTCTATTGGCTTCTTTCTTTGTCTAGGGGTTCTCGCTGGAACTAGTTCTTAACTACTGAATAATTCCTTAGATGAGAGTCTCTTAAAGAGAAATCCTGCTGCTCACATTTCCAATTATAACTCCAATTCCAATTCCCATTTTAATTTTCAAGCTTAATTCCAATTTGAATTTTGATTTTAATTCCAACTCTCATACTCCCGAAGTAATTCCATGTTACCAGATCTTCCCAAGTTCTATCCTCCTTGATGCCCTTTGAACAATCCTTTCCATCTTTGTTGGCCTTTATGAGGATGAGATAATAACAATGTCATTTAATAACCAAACTTCAATTATTCCAAAGCAGATTCCACAAGTCTATTCCAAATCTCAAAATGTTTTAAAGTCCCTCCAATTTATCACTATACAATTTCGAGACCGAATCCAAAATGTATAAATATATTTCTAAAACCCATAATTTAGACAAAATTCAGATATTTTACTCCAAACCACAGAATAATGTTTTTATTTGAAGTCAGTCCTTTAAAGTGAGGCATGTCCCAGAAGTCGTTTTCGGTCGACAATGTTGTTTCTTTCAAAGATGATTAAAATGTCCTTTATTCTCATTCCTTTTCTTTCTCTAGTAGCTAGGTGATTTTAAAGTTGGGCACTAGGGTAGGTCCTTTTCTTCTTCCTTTCTGATAGCAGTTTCAGTTACTAGGGAGTAGGGATACTGAGGAGCCTGGTGCTCTGCCTGCTTGTCTTCCCAAATATCTTAAAGGGGCAGGACAGTATCAGTTCATCATGCTGGTCATGGGGAGCTGTATTACCTTTTGCCGTCTTCTTCCCATTCTTAGGGGTCTGTGCATTCTCTTACCTCACTCCCCAGATAGTCTCTCGTTGATATACTGTCCTGCAGGCACAAACACAGCAATACATTAATTCATTATCTTCTTTCCCCACTCCCATTCCTCCTACACGGTAAGTTTGTTTCTTCTCTCCCTAGTGCCATTTCCATTCCTTAGTTGCTATCCCTTTTGATGCTAGCTACTATGTTTCCCTGTCATACCTCTTCCTTTTAGTGAGGGTTTCTTTGAGAGTCGTATTCTATGTATCTTCTCCTACTTGGTGATGTTCCTTGTAATGTATAGTGCTGTTTCTCAGGCCATGTGAGGATGCCTTTTTCTTTAAACGGATGGTATTGCTGTTAACTGGCAGGTCAGGGCTACCGAAATAGTTTGGACTGTTGGAATGTCCCTTCCCCCTGATCCCCCTGCCAGTGTCCCCGTCCTCTACTTTCGGGGTCGCAAGAGCCTTAGTACCCTCTTGGAATTCATCGGTTTCTGTGACCCCGTGGTCTCCTTCTCTGCCCCCCTCCTTCCTGATGATATTCTCTCATGGGACACGACCGACTCCAGTGCCCTCTTCCCCCACAACTAAAACACTGATCGGGCTGGTTTGCTCTACAACCTCGCCAGCCAAACCAAGGAAAGTTCTTTGAATGGGAGGTCTATCCAGGCCTTAAGGTCTTCTTCCTCCTTATCCTCGTCTGTTCTTATTTATTTGATTCGAATTTCTAATTTCCGGGCTGCCGTTGAACCAGGCTGCCTTGATGTCTGACTGTCTGTGGTCTGGGGAACCTTTATACTTCATGTGGGCATCTCCTTACAAACACATTATCGACAGGGAGTCCTTACTAAATCCTTTTCCGTGGTGAATTGTTCTGACACAATAATATTATTCATGTCTGGGTCAATCCATCCATACTCTCCCCCATCACACCCCCTGAAAGGCTATTTGTTTTATCCCCGTACTTCAAGAAGGATTCTTTCATCCTTTCGTTACTGGAATCCCTAATTAGTTTTGGCACCCATGTCGATGGAGTCTTCTTTCTAACTCCTTGGCCTTCCCTCTTGTCCTCCACCTGTGGGGCAATCCGAGGACATTTAAGATCTCTCCCTGATGTCTCTATTTCAAATTTAAATTTAGAGGGAGGAGCCAAAGATAATGCTGACTCCTCCCGTGTGCCCCACTCACAGGCAGCGCATGGTTTCTTTGAATTGGGAACATGAGAATTCTGTGAGGAATACTGTGGCTCTATCGCTACTCCGAAGAATTCGGCACACCCTGACATATGATATATATCTCTCCCTTCAAGATGTGCAGACCCTATTTCATTCTTATCGAACTAACCCGATTTAATTTCCGTCGACACCTTCCCTTTAAGAGCTATCTCAGTAGTCTCCCCTCCGAGAGATGACACTCTCTCCTGCTCCTGCTGTTGGCTTGCTAATTCTCCTGTCCCCACTCTGAAATGTCCTGAGTAGGATCAGTTCTATCGTTTTCTCCTATTCCCAATTTACAAGCTGCCATTCTTAGGGCGGACAGCAAAACAATTTCTTTATTTATTTTTCGTTTAGTGAAGAATATCTTCCACATCCCAATTAACTAGTTTCCTTCCTCACTATTCCCATAATTCTTAACGATTGTCTCTATATAGTTTATCCTGATTAAAGACTATATTCCCCCCAACGGCCAAAGTTGGTCTTTCAAAATTGCATTTAATTTCCTCGATAATCCTCTCTATCTGCTTCATTTGGGAGCTCCCCGCAAATTATCCTTATCGGGCTTGCCGATCTGTTTGATCGATCCTTCTCAGAGTCATTCCCCAATCTCGGAACAATGGTCAAAGCACAAATTACAAAAATAAAGGTTCCAGACACCTCCCAATCACCTCTCCTCTCAGACTCCAAAATCAATGGAATCTCCCCGACACAATGGTCAACGGTCTTTCCAATTCACACTTACTCTAGCAATCGCTTCCTTTCAACTGCCTCACAGTCACTCCCATTCAAGTCTTCAAACCACTCGCTCCTATTCAGTCTCTCTCCAACTCTCTTATCAGTTAAATCACAATAACTGCATTCAATTCCAAACTTTCAAACAAAGGAGGGTTACACAAAAAGCTGGAGAAACTCAGCGGGTGCAGCAGCATCTAAGGAGCGAAGGAGATAGGCGACGTTTCGGGTCGAGACCCTTCTTCAGATCCAACTCCCACTCGCAGTCTCCCACACAGCAATCTCTCTCTCTCACTCAATTAACTTTAAGTTAGGAGCTGAGATTACAGTAAATAATATTGAAGAGACTATCCTATCACTGAATAATGGGAAAACGCCAAGTCCAAATGGGTTCAGTAATGAATTCTATAAAAAATAAAATGACTTAATTTCCCACACCTACGGGCCCTTTATATACATGCTTATAAAGAACAAACTTTACCACAAACCCTAGCCGAATCATCCATTACATTGATACCTAAAAAATACACAAATCTTGAAGAGCCTGGATCATACAGAACAATAGCTCTTCTAAATACAGATCAGAAAATATTAGCTAAGACTTTGGCAAGAACACTAAGTTCGTATATTAGTAAATTAATACATCCAGACCAAACTGGGTTTATACCTAAGTGACATTCGTTTCATAATTTGAGACGGCTGTTTAATATAATGTATTCACACACGTCTTTTGACTAACTACGACCAACGTTTTGGGCCTCTAACCCAGGAAAGGAAGTTTAACCCAACCCCACCAGGGCCTCTAACCCCAGCCTGGTTTTATGGGCCGCCAACCCAAAGGTATGCTAACCACTCCACTGTGCTTGCTAGACGCTGTTCTAATGATCTTGATTAAACTCCTTCCCAAGCCCGCGAATGATCAATCCACTCCGACTCACGATGTGCCGAAAATCAATGCGAAAACCGCACCGCGATTTCTGCACTCGCGATCGAAACAGCTTCATCACCCTTGATCGCAAACTTGTGTTTGGGGGTCTTTTGTGATCCCGGACGAGTCCCCGATGATAATTGCTCGTTTCTAAGCTTCCCCCCTGTCTAGTTTCAGTAAAAACACTGAATCAAGCGCTTGAATCAACTAAATGTTATTTTACCAAAAGCACGTCACAGTTCAACTACTGTACCTATCCCACCGCGGGTTTGATACTTGCGTTTGCCTGTTAAAGCCCTCTAGGCCTCGCTCAGACAGAGACATTCCAGTTCACGCAGTCCCAAGCGTTCTCCCAGAAGATCGACGCTGAGCCTCGTGTTCGTGGACTTTTATATGTCCCGGGACCTTGAGGGGCTGAACCACATGGTGGTGGTCTCTTAATAACCCAATTACAGATATCGATTAACCCCATACATAACATGCATTCCCCTAACCCAATGATACAACAGCTCAATACATTGTATTCAAAACGGACTTCGTAAGGAAGCCAACAGAAACATTTACCCTGATTTACAGAAAACCCAGACCAGGCTCAACACGTCATCCAATCAACACTTGGCAAAGTCAAGCTCTGCAACATTATTTACAATTATTTACAAGGCATTTTGCACCTAATTGACAGGGTTTGCAGGTATCCTCATTCTTTGCTTGCAAATTGTATCTAAGCTCCAGACACTCTGGCACCTCTTTGCAGCTTGTCCCAGCTCTGCAGAGAGCAACTCCAAATTGACCAGATCTCCCAGCATCCCTGAAACTTTAC
This sequence comes from Raja brachyura, assembly GCA_963514005.1. The sequence continues at coordinate 30,010,621 of OY740792.1, forward strand.
CCCATTTTGAAGTCCTATCTGCTCCAATTTAGCCAGGAATAACAGAAATTAGCTTGACCTGCTGATGGAGACCAAGTGACACATCTAAGCTAGTGTGATTTGTGAGGTGTGGCCCATATACATATAATCCTTTGCTATACATGTTACTATCCAAATGTATTTTAAATGTTGTTATTGTACCAGCCTCAAATGAGACAAACAGGATAAGGCATCAAAAGACAAAAACTGTACTTCAAGGGTTTCTGTCAGAACTGGTGAGAAAAGCAGTGACAGAAAATGTTGAGAAACTGGAGATATTGGCAATGGATGTGGTAGAGTGTATTGTGTGTAGATGTTGCGAGAAATACAATCGTGGACGATAATTCACAACCTATTCATATTAAAATAACTATTTTACAGATCCCTACTGAAGCATCAGCTATTTATTGATCATCAAGCTTTTCTCTTGTCACTTTATTTTAAAAGCTATCTCGACCAAAACAAATTTTTTAAAAAATGATTTAAATATATATATATAATTTGGAGGGTGGCACAGTGGCGCAGCTGGTAGAGTTGCTGACTCAAGTGCCAGAGACCCAGGTTTGAACCTGATCTCAATGTCTATGTGGAGTTTGAATGTGTTGCCTTTGACCTCGAGGGTTTATTCTGGATGCTCCGATTTCTTCCCACATCCAATAGACGAGTGGGGTTTGTAGGTTAATTGGCCTCCATAAAGATTGCTCCTCGTGTAGAGAGTGGATACGTAAGAGGGAGAGTGGATCCCCCCTCCCCCTCCCCCTCCCCCTCCCCCTCCCCCTCCCCCTCCCCCTCCCCCTCCCCCTCCCCCTCCCCCTCCCCCTCTCCCTCTCCCTCTCCCTCTCCCTCTCCCTCTCCCTCTCCCTCTCCCTCTCCCTCTCCCTCCCCCCCTCTCCTTCCCCCCCTCTCCTTCCCCCCCTCTCCTTCCCCCCCTCTCCTTCCCCCCCTCTCCTTCCCCCCCTCTCCTTCCCCCCCTCTCCTTCCCCCCCTCTCCTTCCCCCCCTCTCCTTCCCCCCCTCTCCTTCCCCCCCTCTCCTTCCCCCCCTCTCCTTCCCCCCCTCTCCTTCCCCCCCTCTCCTTCCCCCCCTCTCCTTCCCCCCCTCTCCTTCCCCCCCTCTCCTACCCCCCCTCTCCTACCCCCCCTCTCCTTCCCCCCCTCTCCTTCCCCCCCCTCTCCTTCCCCCCCTCTCCTTCCCCCCCTCTCCTTCCCCCCCTCTCCTTCCCCCCCTCTCCTTCCCCCCCTCTCCTTCCCCCCCTCTCCTTCCCCCCCTCTCCTTCCCCCCCTCTCCTTCCCCCCCTCTCCTTCCCCCCCTCTCCTTCCCCCCCTCTCCTTCCCCCCCTCTCCTTCCCCCCCTCTCCTTCCCCCCCTCTCCTTCCCCCCCTCTCCTTCCCCCCCTCTCCTTCCCCCCCTCTCCTTCCCCCCCTCTCCTTCCCCCCCTCTCCTTCCCCCCCTCTCCTTCCCCCCCTCTCCTTCCCCCCCTCTCCTTCCCCCCCTCTCCTTCCCCCCCTCTCCTTCCCCCCCTCTCCTTCCCCCCCTCTCCTTCCCCCCCTCTCCTTCCCCCCCTCTCCTTCCCCCCCATCTCCTTCCCCCCCTCTCCTTCCCCCCCCCTCTCCCCCCCCCTCTCCTTCCCCCCCCTCTCTTCCCCCCCCTCTCCCCCTCCCCCTCCCCCTCCCCCTCCCCCTCCCCCTCCCCCTCCCCCTCTCCCTCTCTCTCTCTCTCCCCCTCTGGAAACCTCTCCATCAAGCTGCTCCTGCCGTTACCATTGGCAACGTCGCATTGTGATGTCATTGTTGCACACGGCAGCTTGTGTAAATGAGAGCCCATTGTGATTGGTGTACTGTGAGATGGCATTGTGACATAATCACTGGAAGCCGCTGGAGTACTCTCTCTCAGAAGCCGTTTTGGGCTTTTTTAAAACCTTGATCATCAATAACATGAAATATAGCATCAAATCTGAAGGGAACCTGATTATCTCGACGACCGGAAAAATGTAAAATTCTGTAAAAAATGTCAGCTCTACCGCGTAGCGTTTTGGCAAAGATACAAAAACACACACACACACACACACACACACACACACACACACACACACACACACACACACACACACACACACACACACACACACACACACACACGATGAGAGTTATATAAGTAGATAGATAAAAAGATTATATGATCTACTGAATACTCTATTTACAACCAGCATCTGCAGTTCTTTCCTACGCACTGTTTAGTAACCTGCTGTGCTTCTGCGTCAGAATTTCATTGTTCCGTTGCAGTACACATGGCAATAAAGCATTCTTGACTATCTTGATTCTTAACTCTCTTGAGTCTTGACTCTTGATTTAACAATGGCCCACAGGAATTAATTTGAATTGTTGACTTGATTTTCTGCATGAAAACAAAAATGTATAAATGTTTTAATTGGCCTGTCAGTCTTCATCTTGACGACACATACGGTATTTTCTTTTCTGTAGCACTTTTACATAATTCCTGTAAATTATAATTTTCCAGAACTTTTCTTATCATGACTGGTGGACTACATGGGTCATTATGAAGTTGTAAATTGCTTGAATTGCTGAAATAAAGTGAAAAGGGGGCAAGTGGAAATAGGTTATGAAGAAATTCTCCTCACCGTGTATTTATAGCAAAATAGACTAAAACCATTTTGAAAGATTGGTAACATTTTACATTTCATCATAGATCGATGATGCTCCTTGTCTCCGAAAGCATTTTCATCTGTCTTTTGCATGATAGAAAAAGTAAAAGGATAATGGGGAAAATATTGCATCTGAAAACTAGCAGTTCTACTTGCAACTGGCATAAACTGGCATAACCATAACTGGTTAGAACAATCCTGGAATACCTGTACTGTAATGGTTTAATGCAAACTTGCTCATATTTCTCAGCAAATCCAAATGTCATATTAACGGGAAGAGGTTTGGGGCAGCACAATGGCTCAGCACTAAAGTTGCTGCCTTACAGTGCCAGAGACCTGGGTTCAATCCTGATTATGGGTGCTGTCTGTACAGAGTTTGTATGTTCTCCGCTTGGGATTTTCTCTGGATGCTCCGGTTTCCTCCCCCACTCCAAAAATGAACAGGCTTGTGGGTTAATTGGCTTCATTAAAATTGTAAATTGTTCCTGCGATTGGATGCGCTGGTCGGTTGGCCGAAGGGCTTGTTTCCGCGCTCTATCACATTAAGGCTAAATAGCTGCAAATATGTTAATTTCCTTTTAATTTTATTTTATTTAGTTGATTTAATATACTTAAGCATTTTAATTTTATTAACATATAACTCTTAATTTTATTAAGTCTTCGGTTTAATTATATTCAAAATTATATTAAAAAGTGAATTATTTTAAAGTTTAAGAAAGAGCTGCAGATGCCAGAAAACGATGACCCGAAACGTCACCTACTCCTTCGCTCCATAGATGCTACCTCACCAGCTGAGTTTCTCCAGCATTTTTGTCTACCTTTAATTATTTTAAATGTTACTGCTTCTTGAATTGTTTCATATTTGTTAATGTTAAAGATAGTCTGCCATAGATAGATATGATTTCCTCGAGCTTAGGTCCACAGGATGGATCAATGCAAATCAGGGTACATTTGTGGATAGTAATACATGTATCTCAAAAGGCAATTGTTACACTTTACAGATTATTGTTCATTATGTTTACAGTAAAGCCACATCAAAAAGAAAGTATAATTTATGCTTGCGTTGCAATTGTTTCTTGATGCAGTTGTCTTCAGTGTTGTTCTGCCATTCGCTCTGTGTCTGGAATACTTTGCCAGGCATTTCTACAATCTGCGTATGTCAGCATAAACCTACAGTTTTGATTATGAATGTACTGTGCATTCAGAAAGTATTCAGACCTCTTCACTTTTTCCACATTTTGTTACATTACAGCCTTATATTAAAATTGATTAAATTCTTTTTTTTTTATCATCAATCTACACACAATACCCCAGAATGAAGAAGCAAAAACAAGTGTGTTGAAATTTTTGCAAAGTAATTAAAAAGAAATAACTAAATAACACATTTACATAATTATTCAGACCCTTTGCTATGACACTCAAAATTTAGCTTAGGTTCATCCTGTTTCAATTGATTATCCTTGATGTTTCTACAACTTCATTGGAGTCCACCAGTGGTAAATTAAATTGATTGGACATAATTTGGAAAGGCGCACACCTGTCCCACAGTTGACAGTGCATGTCAGAGCAAAATCCAAGCCATGAAGGTGAAGGAATTGTCCGTAGACCTCCGAGACAGGATTGTGTCGAGATGCAGATATGAGGAAGGGTATAAAACAATTTCGGCAGCATTGCAGGTCCCGAAGAGTACAGTGGCCTCCGTCATTCTTAAATGGAAGAACATTGGAAGCACGAGGACTCTTCATAGAGCCGGCTGCCCGGCCAAACTGAGTAATCGGAGGAGAAGGGCCTTGGTCAGGGAGGTGACCAAGAACCCGATGGTCACTCTGACAGAGCTCCAGAGTTCCCCTGTGGAGATGGGAGAATCTTCCAGATGGACAACTATATCTGCAGCACCCTACCAATCAGGTCTTTATGGTAGAGTGGCCAGACGGAAGCCACTCCTCAGGAAAAGGCACATGACAGCCCACTGGGAGTTTGCTTAAAGACACCTAAAGGACTCCCAGACCATGAGAAACCAGATTATCTGGTCTGATGAAACCAAGATTGAACTCTTTGGCCTGAATGACAAGCATCCGGTCTGGCGGAAATCAGGCACCGTTCATCACCTGGCCAACACCATATCTACGGTGAAGCATGGTGGTGGCAGCATCATGATGTTTTTCAGCGTCAGGAACTGGGAGACTAGTCAGGATCAAGGGAAAGATGTATGGAGCAAAGTACAGAGAGATCCTTGATGAAGACCTACTCCAGACCGTTCTGGACCTCAGACTGGGGCAGAGGTTCACCTTCCACCAGGGCAACAAACCTAAGCACACAGCCAAGACAACGCAGGAGTGGCATTGTGACAAGTCTGTGAATGTCCTTGAGTGGCCCAGCCAGAGCCCGGACTTAAACCCGATCGAACATCTCTGGAGGGACTTGAAAATAGCTGTGCATCAACGCTCCCCATCCAACCCGACAGAGCTTGAGAGGAACTGCAGAGAAGAGTGGGAGAAAATACCGGTGTGCCAAGCTTGTAGTGTCATACCAAAAAGTTGGTCAATTTTATTCGTCACATTTACCCGAAGGTGCTGTGAAATGAATTTGCCAGCAGCGGTACAATTAAAAAAGAACACACAATAAGATTTAACACAAACATCCATCACAGCATTCTTCACTGTGGTGGAAGGCATAAAGTTCAGTCAGGCTTCCTCCCTGTTCACCCGTGGTCGGGGCCATGAACCCTCCGATGTACAGGCCCTCTCATCGGGACGGTCGAACACACTCCGCGGCTTGGAGGTCCCGAATCGGCACTTTCTTACCGGAGACCGCGGCTTCAGGATCTTATAGGCAGCAGGCCGGCAGTTGGAGCTCTTCTCCGGGGATCCCCGGCGAGGGATCTCAGGCTCCGGATGGTAAGTCCACGTCGCGCCCACGGCTACAAGCTCCGCAGACCGCGGTTTCAGGATGTTATAGGCCGCAGGCCAGCGGTTGGAGCTCTTATCCAGGGATACTCACTGAAGAAGGGTCTCAATCCGAAACGTCACCCATTCCTACTCTCCAGAGATGCTGCCAGAGATTCGGAGTTACTCCAGATTTTTGTGTGAAATAAATGTGTTATTCTTCTGTCATTGTGTCAGTTGAAACCATCAAATTAGCCAAAACAGTCTTCAATGAGTACATAGTAATGAGTACAAGTTCCATAAGCTAGTTAACTTCAGATTAAACATGCATGATTGTGGAATGTTTTATTCAATGGGCGATAATTAAATGACAGCGATTCACAGGAAAGAAATAGTAGTAAAATTGCACTGTGAGCTTCCAAATTCAAGAGGTAGGTTCTACTTCTATCCCCTCAGTTTGATGGCACTTGATATATTTTATGTGTATGATGAAAGGCCAAAGAAGTCCACAGTAATAGTGCCACAAATGCTAATGTGATTTCTATCCATTAGTTGAAATATAGTCCTCAGCATTCTCAGTGAGAATGACAAATCTTAATTTGTTTATTACATTCTGATTGAGATACATGCGCACTCATATCTCTGATCTCTTTCAGTGGTGAACAATGCCATAAAATCTTCTGCACTTGGGAATGACAAAATGACAATATTTTTTGCATTTGCATTTTAAATAACAGTATTTAATTTTTTGTTTCCCGTTGCATTGGGAAACAAAAAAATAAATACTATTATTTTTGCAGCAAAATGCAAAAAAAATTGTCATTTTGTCATTCCCAAGTGCAGAAGATTGTATGGCATTGTTAGTGATGAATTATAGGAAAATTGATTTTCAACCCAAATTCATTCTGCCTTGCTTTTGAATTTTGTTTTCTAATTTTCTTCACTTATGTTACCAGTGTTATGGTTGCTTAAATATGTATTTGTCAAGTACAAGCTTTGAGAGTGACTAGTGGTGGAATGCTAAATCATATGTAGGATCATGGGAAAATATAATGTTGCATTCATGTACATGGTGTTCACTTCCTTGCACAAGTCTCTGGATACTAATCAAATTAATATTTTTACTGAACCTCATAACTTTCTGTCTCAAGAATGCTATGATCAATTGGATAAGTACAAATGAACACTGAGCCTTGGTGCTTCTATCCCGAGTAACAGTTCTGAATTTGAGAAAACACTGAACTGAATATGGTAGGATACTTCCTGCGTTAGGCTCTAATTATTATTTTAGACTGGTTTATGATTATTGCCAGGACTGACAAAGCTTTACATTTAACATTAAGCTAACCCGACCTCCCGGTGGCACACCTCCGCTCGGTCCGCAATAACCAACCCGACCTCCCGGTGGCTCAGCACTTCAACTCCCCCTCCCACTCCATATCCGACCTCTCGGTCCTGGGCCTCCTCCATGGCCAGAGTGAACAACACCGCAAGTTTGAGGAACAACATCTCATATTCCGCTTGGGGAGTCTGCATCCTCTGGGTTTAAACATTGAATTTTCTCAATTCTGTTAACCCAGACTGCTCCTTTCCCCCCACCCCCCCACCTCTCCCTCAGCCCTCGGGCCCTGACATTCCTTCTCCATCTCCCCCCCCCCCCCAAGTCGCATTATCACCAATATTTTTTTGCATATCTTTCACTCATTGTTCTTGCTTTATCTCTCCATATCACTGTTTATATCTCTCGTTTCCCTGATCCCTGACCAGTCTGAAGAAGGGTCTCGACCCGAAACGTCGCCTATCTCCTTCACTCCTTAGATGCTGCTGCACCCGCTGAGTTTCTCCAGCTTTTTGTGTAACCCCCAAAGCTTTACATTTCTTTGTTGCTCAAAATGCACTGTGCCCACAAAAGTATAATGATATCTGGACTCCTGCATTCATGATGTCATCAAGTTGGCAAGCTAATCAGTCAGATCTTTAAAGTAATATTCAGCGAAGCAGGTAGCAAAATGCATGATTATCTTCTTAACAATAAAGATAATTAGTTGCCCCTATGTAGTTAATATGCAGAAAATAAAATAAAGATGGAATAAAGGCATACAGATAAAACATAACATCCTAAACTTTATTGATTGTTTTAAATATACTTTGAAAGATCAAATATTAATAAGAGAAATACAATCAGCATATATAAATTTGTTAATTTTTTTATACGGTGCAGGGGGATTACTAATTATGGTTTATGGTTTAGTGCACATTTTAAAAAAAACTTGTAGGCATTGTGGCAAAGTATGCACGAGTTACATTGATAAATTGATTTGGATGGATTGGGAAATTAGTCGATAAATAGTGGCACAGATTTTTTTAAAGTGAAAATTCTGCTATAATTGCATTCCATTCGAGAAAAAGATATAAAACTTTTATTTGAAATTATGTATCATCCTATGATTAAGGATAGCATTGGATTAAAATAAGAGGCTATATTGTTTCAAAGAAAATACGTAAACTTGAAAATTGAGGAATGACCAAAAAAAATTAAATTTAATGCATTGTACATCAGCCAAGAATATAAGCATATGTTCTCCAATGTATGTAAAAAGGTTGAGAATAATAATACTGGATCCTTTCAATGCCAAGGCCGGAATTGTGATTGGGAACTGTGCCAGGGACATTAATTAAATATTTTGCACCAAGTTTCACACAGGACCATTCTAGACAGTGTGAGGTGAAAAAGGTTTGATCTTCACGCTATAACTTCTGTAGAATCTGGCACATCCTCTGTCCGTACTGGCTTGTATACTGTTCCAGAAGAGGTGGCCACAATACTCTTGGAAATTTTCCTAGATTTTAGAATAGTTTTCACAGTTGCAAAGCAGCAAATTATATGGGGACTGCTCAGTCTAGCAATAGTTTTTTGGAAAATATAGTGTCTAGTATTAGGAAAGTGATAGTAGGATTAGATTACAATAATATGATTAGATCAAGATCAAGATACATTTATTTGTCACGTGTGCCAATTGGCACAGTGAAATGAAATCACCATGCAGCCATACAGTAAAAATAAAGAACACAACATTGACAGAGTCATGATTTTGTGCAAGCAAATTCATGTTTGACCACTTTGTTAGAGTATTTTGAGGGTGAGACTACAATCATTTTTAAAGAGGAACTGGAGGATGGTGTATTTTGATTTTCAGGACTCACTTCTTGAGGTGACAAATAGGCTAAAGGTGATACAATAACACACAAAGGACGAATTAGCAGACAAAGTACAGGGCTCGAAATTAGCGGTTGCCCGGTTGCCAATGGCAATCGACAGTCCCGCAGGGCAACCTAAAAGCCATGCCATTTTGTCCAGATTGGCAAGCACCCAGGACACCTTTCGTTTAATTCAGAATGGGCCCCTCTCTAACTTTCTCTCTCTGTCACTCTCCGTACCCCCGCCGTCCGTGTCTCGCTCTCCGCCCGCTCCTCATCCGCCAGCACGGCTGGCCGGCTTACACATGCGCACTGCCACGGCCAGCATCAAAAATCCTATAGCAAGGATCTTTGGCCAGCACATCATCGGCCACCCTGCACATGCGCACTGCCACTGCAACTGGTTGGCGTCGGCCACTTACTCCATCCCTTTGCATTGTGTGAGATCTGGCCGCCATTGCTGTCCGGTCGCCGCCTCGCCAAGACCGCTGAAAAGCTGGAGTAACTCTTGCTTCTTGCTTTCCTGGTCCTCTAAAAATATTCAAAATGGAATTTAAACAGAAGTGGACCCTCCGCCACCAAACTCCAAAAAATAACAGCCTATTGCACTTTATCTTTATCTGGCCTATAATACATAGACACACTGACCTTTTATCCCCTGTTCTTTGTTATGTTTACATATTCTGTTGTGCAGCAGCAAGCAAGAATGTCATTGTCCTATCTGGGACACATGACAATAAAACTCTCTTGACTCTTGACTTGGACTTAAGCAAAAAAAGGGTTCTTGGGGAAAAAGAGCTACCTTAAATTTAGTTGCATCTGGTTGGGTACCTATAGTAGGATGAAGACTATTCCATGCTTTAAATGTGCCGGCGGAACTCTGGATCTCTGGATAGAAGAAATTGGGTGACGTTTCGGGTAGAGACACTTCTTTAGATGTCCCCTGGTTTTAGTGTTTTTAGTTTAATTTAAAGATACAGCTTGGAAACAGGCCCTTCAGCCCACCGAGTCCACGCCGACCTCCGATCACCTGTACACTAGTTCTATCCCACGCATTAGCGACGTACGTCAAGAGTGTTTTATTCTCCCAATGAAATCCTTACTCGCAGCAGCACAACAGAAAATGTAAACATAGTACTTTGTAAACAATGTTATAAAGGAGAGAAAACAAAACAGTGTATATTTATATATGAATGTATAACTATACACACACACAATTTCCCACCTGGGATTAATAAAGTTCTATCGTATAGTATCGTGTGTGTAGGAAGGAACTGCAGATGCTGGTTTAAACTGAAGATAGACACAAAAAGCTGGAGTAACTCAACAGGTCAGACAGAATCTCTGGACAAAAGGAAAATATTACGTTTTGGGTTGGGTCTGAAAAAGGTTCCTGCACACCTTTGGAATGTGGAAGGAAACAAGAGCACCCGGAGAAAACCCATGCGATCAAAGGGGAAAGGAGCAAACTCCATACAGACAGCACCCATATTCAGGATCAATTCCGGGTCTCTGGCAATTTTAGGCAGCAACTTTATGGCCAATGTACTGCCCCATAGCCTTGAACTGAATTAAAATATACAGTAGCTGTAAAGGGGGACATAGCATCAATTAGAGATTTAAGACTGAAAATGGATAGTTTTTTTTTAGTAACCAAAGTTATCAACGTATAATTTTTTGTGTATTGGAAAATAAAATATAGTGGCACAGCTGGTGGACTTGCTGCCTCACATGCCAGAGCTCTGTATTCGATCCTGTCCTCGGGCACTGTCTGTGTTGAATTTGTACATTCTCTCTACAAGCATGTAGGTTTCCTACCACATCCCAAAGATGCATTGGCTTTGTAGGTTAACTTGTCTCTGTAAAATTGCCCCTCATGTGTAGGGAGTGGGTGAGGAAAGTGGGATAACAGAACTTGTGTGAATGGGTAGACAAAGATGCTGGAGAAACTCAGCGGGTGAGGCAGCATCTATGGAGTGAAATAGGTGACGTTTCGGGTCGAGACCCTTCAGACTGATGTGAGGGTGCGGGGGGAGGGGGGAGGTGGAAAGAAGAATGGAAGAGGCGGAGACAGTGGGCTGAGGGAGAGCTGGAAAGCGGAGGAGAAAGTAGGGACTACCTGAAATTGGAGAAGTCAATTTTCATACCGCTGGGATGTAAACTGCCAAGCAAAATATGAGGTGCTGCTCCTCCAATTTACGGTGGGCCTCACTCTGGCCATGGAGGAGGCCCAGGACAATAAGGTCGGATTCGGAATGGGAGGGGGAGTTGAAGTGCTGAGCCACCGGGAGATCAGGTTGGTTATTGCGAACCGAGCGGCGGTGTTCGGCAAAGCGATCGCCTTGCCGACGCTTGGTCTCACCGATGTAGAGCAGCTGACACCTAGAGCAGTGGATGCAATAGATGAGGTTGGAGGAGGTGCAGGTGAACCTCTGCCGCACCTGGAAAGACAGCTTGGGTCCCTGAATGGAGTCAAGGGGGGGAGGTAAGGCGACAAGTGTAGCATTTCCTGCGGTTGCAAGGTGCCAGGAGAGGGGGTGGTTTGGATGGGAAGGGATAAATTGACCAGAGAGTTACGGAGGGAGCGGTCTCTGCGGAAAGCCGACAGGGGAGGAGATGGGAAGATGTGGCCAGTGGTGGGATCCTGTTGGTGGACAAAACTGGAGAAAATCAGCGGGTGAGGCAGCATCAATGGAACAAAGGAATAGGCGACGTTTCGGGTCGAGACCCTTCTTCAGACTGATGATGGGGAGGGTCGGCAAAAATAAAGGAAGAGGCGGAGACAGTAGGCTGTGGGAGAGCTGGGAATGGGAGGGGAAGGAGGGAGAAAGCAAGGACTACCTGAAAATGGAGAAGCCAATGTTCATACCGCTGGGGTGTAAACTACCCAAGCGAAATATGAGGTGCTGTTCCTCCAATTTGCAGTGGGCCTCACTCTGGCCATGGAGGAGGCCCAGGACAGAAAGGTCGGATTTGGAATGGGAAGGGGAGTTGAAGTGCTGAGCCACCGGGAGATCAGGTTGGTCATTGCGAACTGAGTGTAGGTGTTGTGCGAAGCGATCGCAAAGCCTGCATTTGGTCTCACGCTGAATATATTGATCATATGCTGAATAATCCAACCAGAGTTTTGTTTGGAAGTGGAAAGAAATAAAAGAAATTGCATTCATTGCAACGTGTAAAAAGAGATGAGATACTGTATTGTAATTTTGCTGCATGTCATTGTAGTATATATCATGTCTTGATTGGTAAATATGTTTAGTTTGTGACTTTTTTTGAAGCAGAAATAATATGTGAATGCTTCATTGACCAGAATTCTGACTGGTAACTACGCACTTCGTCCGAGCACATTATCGCACGTGTCATGCAAGCCGTCTTAAATTACCACCTAAACTGTCATTTGGCAACCTAAAAAGCCACCAAGGTTGCCCGGCTGGCAACAGGGGAAAAAGTTAAGCGAGAGCCCTGAAGTAGACATAAACAATTATGTTCCAATTGGGAGGTTGTTAACTGTAGGGTTCTTTGTTGATCATTGAGGTGGCATCAGTCATTTACAATCTATATTAGTGACCATACAGACACAAGAAAATGCAGATTCTGGACCATTGAATAAAAAACAAACTGCAGAAGGAACTTGATCTCTGCACTTCAGAAACTTCACATTTCCTGGTCCCCACTACCTCATATGTTAAAGAAGAAACTGCAGATGCTGGAGAATCGAGGGTTACACAAAAAACTGGAGAAACTCAGCGGGTGCAGCAGCATCTAAGGAGCAAAGGAGATAGGCGACGTTTCGTGTCGACCCGAAACGTCGCCTATCTCCTTCGCTCCTTAGATGCTGCTGCACCCGCTGAGTTTCTCCAGCTTTTTGTGTAACCCCCACTACCTCATCTTTGTCGTGGAAATCCAGTCCCTTTATAAATCCATTCCCCATCAGGATAGTTGTGTGAGTCAATGGGTATGTGAAAGATGTCTGTGGATAGTATGTCTTCTTAAATGGAGGCACAGAGAACAAGAAAGAAGAGAGTAATGTCAGAAATGGTCCAAGTGAAATTGAAGACAGGGTGGATGTTGGAGGTAAAATTGATGAAATCAACAAGTTTTGCATCGGTGCAGAAGGCTGCCACAATGCCGTTGTTGATGTAACAGGGAAATTGTTTGGGAGTGGTGCCAGGGTATATTGGGGTCTGAAGAAGGGTCTCGACCCGAAATGTCGCCTATCTCCTTCGCTCCTTAGATGCTGCTGCACCCGCTGCGTTTTTCCAGCTTTTTGTGTAACCCTATATTTGGAACAAAGAGTGTTCAATGTAGCCAACAAAAAGACATTCCATGTGAGTGCTTATGGCAACACCTTTGACTTGAAGAAAGTGAGGGGAATCAAAAGAAACTGCTCAAGGACTGGACAAGTTCCACAAGTTTGGAGGAGAGTGTTAGCTGAGGGAAACTGATTGGGTCTGTTCTAAACACTATTCAACATTTTCAAGACAAATCTCAATAGGTTTTTGTTTTTGTTTAGTTAGAGAATTAAAGAGGTAATAGAAAAATTATAGTTGAATTATATATTATCCTGAACACCAACAGAACTGGCAAATCCTTAATTGACTATCCTTTACGGGCATTATAGGCATATCACTGAGCCAGTTATTTGGCTCACATTTTGTGTTAATTGTTCTTAGACAGTCCGTATGAATTGAGAATGACTTACTTCCACTACAGCTTTGTGGGTGCAGAAGTAATTAATACAGAAACCACTGTACTTTCCACAAATGGCTCAGGAAGTGACTATTAGGGTGGAGGACTGGTTGTTTGTGAGCTTATGCAGGGATATTACATGCTCCACCACATCCATGGCCTTGAGGTGCTTATTACCAACCCATCTGCTCTTTATTAACTTTGAGCTATCATGGTCAGAAGTTTCCTGGAGACCTTGGGGATGTTACACTTCAAGAAAGCTTCCTCCTACAACAGTTTGGAATAGATTAAGATGCGCGGGATTCACAGTGACTTGATCATATGGATTTAGAACTGGCTTACTGATAAAAGGCAGAATGTTGTGGTGGAAGAGATTATTCAGGCTGGAGGTCTCTGAACAGTGAAGTTTTGCAGGGATCTGTGCTTGGGGGCCTGTGTTTGTCATGTACATAATGACTTGGATGTAAATGTAGATGGGTTGGCTAGTAAATTTGCATACAATGCCAAGGTTGCTGGAGTAGCTGACTGAGGAAAGCTATCAAAGTATATAGCAGGATATTAATCAGCTACAGAAATGGGTGGAGAAATGGCAGAAATGGCAGTGTGAAGTGCTGCACTTTGGTAGGTCGAATATGTGGGGAAAGTGTACAATTAATTGTAAGAGCCTTAACATTGATGTATGGAGGGATCTTGAGGTACAAGTCCAGATAATTCCTGAGAGTGGCAACGCAAGTGAATAGGGCGATAAAGAAGGAATATGATATTCATTGGTCAGGGTACTGATTATAATAGTTAGGAATTCATGGTGCAGCTTTATAGGACTTTGGTTAGGCCACATTTGGAGTGTTATGTGCAGTTCTGGTTGCAGCATTATTGGAAGAATGTGGAGGTTTTGGAGACAGTACAAGTTTGCTTGAATGATGCCTGGATAGGGGGTATTAGCTGACTTGGATTGTTTTCTCTGGAATGCCAGAAGTTGCGGGGAGACCTGATAGAGATATAAAAAATTATGAAAAGCATAGTTAAGGTAGACAATCAGATCTTTTCTCCAGCATTGAGGACATAGTTTTAAGGTGAGAGGGGCAAATTGTAAAGGAGATGCACAGTGCAAGTATTTTATAGAGGATGGTGTGTGCATGGAATTTGCTGGAAACATTTGCGGAAACGTGGTGGAAAGAGGTACGATAGTAGTATTTAAAAGACTTTTAGATAGACACATGGACATGAAGAAATGTAGCTGAGATTAGTTTATTTAGCATCATGTTTGGCCTAGACATTGTGGGCCGAAGGGCCTGTTCCTGTGCTGTACTGTTCTATGTTTCGGCAATCTAGTAACTTTGAGTATATTTAGCACTCATCTCACAGAATGATTGCTGTACAGAATGGGTAGCTGGTAGTAATAACAACAGTAAATGAGCAATTTATGATGGGTTGATCTTTCCCACATTAATCTTTTTTTGTGACCTTTTGAAAATCATGGCTGTGAAGACTGTGAAATAAACTTTTTAGAGATTCATTGCTAGACAATCCCATCAAGTGCAATTAACTAAACCCCATAACAGTTTTAAACCAAAGAAGCGTAGTCTTATAATATTTGTGTTTCAATTTGAAAATTTATGTTCCTGAGGAAACACTCCTTTGTTGTAAAATCTACTTAATTCAGAGCTACCTCTGATGCTTTAGTTTTCAGTTTATCGCAATTAAAGCTGCAAATGAAGAACCTAAATTTTGTCCTTTACACTTTCATATGGTTTGTCTTTTTATTTTTAGCTTCCAATGAATCAGAATGTCAAAAGTGAGACGGAAGGTTACAGTTGAAAATTCAAAGACCATTTCTGAGAGCACGTCTCGTAGACCCAGTGTGTTTGAAAGGCTTGGGCCTAGCACAGGGCCAAGTGCTGAGGTCAGTATTTCATGACTGGGACAGCTTTTACTTTTCACTATTTCTACTAAACATTTTTTTAAAAGGATGGTCTAGGTAAACAGCAACAAATAACTTAATGTAACAAATGGTACAATTAATTACTGCATTGATTAATCTAAGACCTTTAATTTTGAATTATTATTTACAGATGCAAATTGAGAGTATTTTGGCCCCCTTGGAAATTTATTTCTCCACTTTTCTACATGACATTCTCCAGCTGTATAATGCATCATTAAAAATAACTAACAACTGTGACACTACATTTTGGCTCCGTAATATTCTAGAACATTAACTCACTCACATTTTGAAAAACATGTGTGTTTTTGTTTGCCCTATACAATACAAATGTATATTAGTGGCCAGAGGTCTGTTGAACTTTACATGCAAATGATTGTTGATGAAAGAAATTTATGATTTCAGGGGATGAAGTTTTTAAAATTAAGTATTGAGAGCAAGGGTAGGATGGTGTGAAAAATAACTGCAAGTTTATGCTTATGGAAGAGATTAAATGAGATTTAGTCAGTAATAAATACTTTCTAAACCTTAAACCAAACACGTGGGCAGCAGAGAAATTTATAGAGTAAAAATATTAACATAGACGATAAATAGACTCAGCGTCAACTCCTGAAATGTCCAGATCTCAAATCCCAAGGTTAATTGTAATTAAATCAAGGTTTTAACATGTCAAATGTGTTCCAGAATATTAATTATTTTACACCTATCTTATTCGCCCTCTTTATTTACTTTTTACTTATATGTTGTGATATCAACCATATCCCTGTAACTAGTTAGTTTAATATGCATCGTCTTGATATTTGCAGGTACAGTACAATAAGTCAGGTTTTTGCAGGTACAGTACAATAAATCAGTCTTGTCTTCAACAAGCTGGAAACCATGGCCTTCTATAAGAGAAATCCTGATTGGATGGGCACTGTACCCCAGAAACTTGAGGATTTGAATGACATTGCAGCATCTTCATTATTTAGAGGACATCTTTGTGTAAATGTGTTTAGCAGCTGAGGATTGAACAGTGATCTAGGAACCAGACTGCAATGTTTGAGATATGTGTGAAATTCACTGTGACTCCTGTTTTTATCATGGGGACTTGAGCTTTATATAAAATGCACACAAATAACTTCAGTTCAGTTGGGAGCCTTGTTGAGAGAGAAAAACAAGGTTGTTGGTGAAACTACACAAAATGTTATTGTTACAAAAGAGGATGATTATCTGAAATGGCAAACCATTTTTTTTTTTACACAGGCCATACACTAATTGTAATGTATATCAGATATGAAAGTACTTGATGTACCCAACACCAAAATCAGGAAATTATTCCAGTTTCAATTATTAATATATCATCTTGATGGCCAAAAGTATAATAAATGACATTTAATATTTCTCTGGTTCCCTGGATTATAATGAAAAATGTGTTATTGAAGTTGTGTGTTAAATGATTTCAAGGTTCAAGGTCAGTTTATTGTCACATGTACCAATTAAGGTACAGTGAAATTTAAGTTGCCACACAGCCATACTAAGTAAAAAGTAACAAGATACACACCCACATAAAATAAAGGTTAACATAAACATTCATCACAGTGGACTCCACATTCCTCACTGTGGTGAAGGCAATAAAGTTCAATCTTCTTCCTCTTTGTTCTCCCACGGTCGGGGCAGTAAAAACCATCCGCAGTCGGGCCGATCAAACCTTTCGCGGCCGACGATCGAAGCACCCGTTGGGGTGATCGAAACTCCCGCGTCGGGGCGGTTAAAACTCCATGGCATGGAGCTCCCGAGTCGACCTTTTCGTACCAGAGACCTTGGGCTTCACGATGTTAAAGTCCACAGGCCCCGTGGTTGGAACTTCGATCCCCAGCAAAGGGATCGCAAACTCCACGATGTTAAAGTCCCGCAGACTCCCGGGGCTTGGAGCGCCCGTTGGTCTCCAGCAAAGGCCGCGCCACTCCACGATGTTAGGTTGCAGTGGGGTCAGAGATACGATACGGAAAAATATTGCATCTCCGTCAAGGTGAGAGAATTTTAAAAAAGTCCACCAACCCACCCCCCCCCCCCCCCCCCCCACACACACATAAAACAAACCAAGGAACACTAAAACATACGTTTAACATATACTTAAAATAAAACAGACTGGTAACGGGGCAGTTTATGTTTTCACAATTCAATTTGTGAAGGGGTGCAGCCTTGACATCCAGAAACGAAGCATTGAATTGCAGCATTGAATTTTAGACTGATACTAATAATTTATTACTGTATTAATGTATGCTTTGCTTTTTTCATTTTAGTTCACCTGTTGTTTATTCTCTAATTTTAAAAAGAGGCACAAATTGCTCCAGTAACTCAGCGAGTCAGGCAGCATCTCGGAAGAAGGGTCCCAACCCGAAATCCCACCTAGCCTCGAGAGACGCTGCCCAACCTGCCAGGTTACTCGAGCACATTGTATCTTTTTTGTAAACCAGCATCTGCAGTTGCTGTTTCTCTCTTATTGTTAACAATTATTGTTAAATGTTCTACCACAACCTTATTGAATGATCAACATAAAGTTTCTTCCCATTGTGTTGTATCTTAAAAATGGCTCCTTCCAAAAAATTAAACAAAACATATGTTTGGTTATAGGTGCTGATACTCCTCTGATTTAGCAGAGGGGAGAAAGTATTCAAATTCATATGCTATTGTTGTATTAAATTTCCACAAAATCTAGGGTCAACATTTTACTATTTCCACATTTACACTTTAATGTTCCTCTGCCTATGCTAGCCTACAAAATACTACTTCTGAATACATTCAAGAAAAACCTTGTATTAACTACCGCCTCATATAGTTATTGGAGGCTAATTTCTTACGTTCAGTATAACTTTAGAAATCACCATTCTCGACACCAGTTTCATTCCAATATTTATTTTGTGAGCATGTTTCATATTCACTATACAACATTGACTATACCTTCTAGCCCAAAGATAATTTACCCATACCTTTATAGCAAGAGATCACAAATGTTCCTGTAAAATTTATGCTGTCATTGGCGTGCATTTATTGAATAATAATTGCCGGAATTATCTGAGATGAAAGAAGACCGCCTCAAAATTTAACTGTAGAGGCATTTGTCATGTGTTTCAATTATATTGCTCAGAAATCAACTATCACCTATTTTTGATATTGATCGAGTAGGATGAACAAATTTAAGGTTTGGGCTGATGCCTTGTTTAGGATATTTTTTGCCAGATTGTGAAGTGGAGTAGAGGAAAAGTTTAACGTTAAAAGGTGAGGTAGCAGCATCTGTGATTCTACCATCTCGCCTCGTCTGCAGCCATTCTTGTTGGTATCTAACTGGCTTCCACCCTTGTTAAGCACATTGGATTTTGTGATTAGATGACTGACCTCTCAACTTGCTCTGCTATGGTTCGGATTTAAACATTTGGCTGGGATGCATGTCCTATTTATCAACTTTATTTATTTAAAAGAAAATGATATTCAAATAACAATTAATTTAATAAAATGATATTTGTTATATATACCTAAATTATTTATTCCCTTTCATTGGCGATCAAAACAGAAACATTATTTGCTTAATACAATTATAGTGTCTAATCAGTGCAGCATTATCATTGAGAAATAATCTCAGAAAGTACTCTAGATTAATTCAGAACATGGGTGTTCAATGTTGTATCCATGTTATAAATGAGCAAAATATGTTTTTAACCACCCATGAAGTAAAAAACCAAGAGAGACCGTATGGAGGAAATGTATAAGCAACCATCCTTTCCACATACAGTGGCTTGCAAAAGGTTTCATACCCCTTGAACTTTTCCACATTTTGTCACGTTACAACCACAAACGTAAATGTATTTTATTGGGACTTTTTTTGATAGACCAACACAAAGTGGCGCATAGTTGTGAAGTGGAAGGAAAATGATACATGGTTTTCAAATTTTTTTACAAATAAAAAACGGAAAAGTGGCATACAAAAGTATTCAGCCCCCTTTACTCTGATACCCCTAAATAAAATCTAGTGCAACCAATTGCCTTCAGAAGTCACCTAATTAGTAAATAGAGTCCACTTGTGTGTAATCTAATCTCAGTATAAATACAGCTGTTCTGTGAAGGCCTCAGAGGTTTGTTAGAGAACATTAGTGAACAAAGAGCATCATGAAGCCCAAGGAACACACCAGACAGATCAGGGATAAAGTTGTGGAGAAGTTTAAAGCAGGGTTAGGTTATTAAAAAAATCCCAAGCTTTGAATATCTCACGGAGCACTGTTCAAACCATCATCCAAAAATGGAAAGAGTATGGCACAACAGCAAACCAACCAAGACATGGCCGTCCACCGAAATTGACAGGCCGGGCAAGGAGAGCATTGATCAGAGAAGCAGCCAAGAGGCCCATGGTAACTGGAGGAGCTGCAGAGATCCACAGCTTGGGTTGGAGAATCTGTCCACAGGACAACTATTAGTCGTGCACTCCACAAATCAGGCCTTTATGGAAGAGTGGCAAGAAGAAAGCCATTGTTGAAACAAAGCCATAAGAAGTCCCGTTTGCAGTTTGCCACAAGCCATGTGGGGGACACAGCAAACTTGTGGATGAAGGTCCTCTGGTCTGATGAGACCAAAATTGAAGTTTTTGGCCTAAATGCAAAACGCTATGTGTGGCGGAAAACTAACACTACACATCACCCCGAACATACCATCCACACTGTGAAACATGGTGGTGGCAGCATCATGCTGTGGGGATGCTTTTCTTCAGCAGGAACAGGGAAGCTGGTCAGAGTTGATGGGAAGATGGATGGAGCCAAATACAGGGCAATCTTGGAAGAAAACCTGTTGGAGTCTGCAAAAGACTTGAGACTGGAGCGGAGGTTCACCTTCCAGCAGGACAACGACCCTAAACATACAGCCAGAGCTACAATGGAATGGTTTAGATCAAAGCATATTCATGTGTTAGAATGGCCCAGTCAAAGTCCAGACCTAAATCCAATTGAGAATCTCTGGCAAGACTTGAAAATTGCTGTTCACAGACGCTCTCCATCCAATCTGACTGAGCTTGAGCTATTTTGCAAAGAAGAATGGGCAAAAATTTCAGTCTCTAGATGTGCAAAGCTGGTAGAGACATACCCCAAAGGACTTGCAGCTGTAATTGCAGCGAAAGGTGGTTCTACAAAGTATTGACTCGGCGGGGGGGGGGGGCTGAATACTTTTGCACACCACAGTTTTTTATTTGTAATAAAATTTGGAAACCATGTATCATTTTCCTTCCACTTCACAATTATGCGCCACTCTGTGTTGGTCTATCACATAAAATCCCAATAAAATACATTTACGTTTGTGGTTGTAACGTGACAAAATGTGGAAATGTTCAAGGCGTATGAAAACCTTTGCAGGCCACTGTATCTTGCCTGGCTGCTAAGTGATCCCAACATTTCTGTTTTTGTTTTTCTGATTTTCATTAACCACAGAATTTTGTTTTTACTCGCATTCAAACAGTCTGTGCATTACCTAATATTCGAAAAGATATCCAAATTACAATCTTTGACATGAAAGTTTTGCTTTCAGGAGCTTTAAACCTTCATAATGTACTTTTTTGGTGTAGTTACTAAGGATTTCTTAAATCAGTTTTCAGGCCCATAAATGTACTCTTTTCTTAGTTATTAAAATAGTTGGGATTGAAAGTTTGTACCATTATAACAATATTAACAAAATGTGGCATGCATCAATGGTTTGAAGTCTTGTAATTCTTACCTGCACAGATGAAAAAGAAGAGCTGAGTTTGGAAACGGACCTTACCTCCTTAGTTTCCAAACGTGACAGAAGTTATGAAAATTAATTTACCAGGATGATGCAGCACTCCGAATCAAATTCATTTTATGTTCAAAACAGAGAAAAGGTGCGGGTTGCTTTAATTAAGTTAAGCTGTGAGGGTTGGTGGTTATATTCCTGTAAAACTAGGTTTTTATATCTTAAGTTGTTGAATAAAATGCATAATCCCCAATCCTTCAATAACAGGATATAATAATGGGTATATTTGCCCTCTGTTCACCAGATGACCTACTGTCAAAAATGACATAATATTGCAAAGTACAGGAAACTGCTTTCTGAACAATTTTAATCTAAAACTTTCAGCTATTTTTTGGAAATTCTCTAGCCCACAGATCAACTATTTTCTTAAAGCTGTGTTCTTTGGTAGCACAAAATGATATGGAAACAAAAACAAACGAGTTTGCAGTAGAAGTAACCTCTTTGTGTAATGCATTCTGCTCTACTAAAATTAATAATTTTAATAATAGTGTTTTGTATTGCATTTGTCAGCTATCAAAAAATAAGCTATGATCCAGGAGCAAGATTGAGGCACGTGCCTATCTAGTTTTCAAAATCCTATATGAACAGTGTTTAGTTTCTAATAAGGGTATCATTGCCGAGCCAGATGAAAGGTAATTTGGCCTAATTATTATTGATGATTGTTTGTTCTTTTGGAATAATCATTATCATGTCAGGCTAATTTTAATTGGAAATTAACAGTCATTCCACTAATAATATATGTTCCAAGGTGGCTGCAGACAATTTCTAAATAGTTTGCGTTATTTAATTCAGGAGGTAATAGTTGATTAGGTATCATTGTATGGTAGAACTTTGGAATGGTTAATTAAGTATTTGATTGCTTTAAATTTCACTATGAATACAGTTAAACTGGGAAACTTATTTGAAAAAATCAAAACTGGGATGTGAGCATTAAGAATATTGTGTGTTGTACTCAAGTCATTAATTCTCTATAATCATGCCTTTCACGGAATTTTGTTTGATAATTTTCAAAATTTTATCACACCTTACATTGCCATGTAACACCAATGTTAGAAATGTATGGTATAAATTAGATACAACAATTTAATTCAGGTGTTATTTTATATTTTGGTATATTGGCTTTCTACAATGCTGCATTTGAGCTTGTTTGCATCATTAAGTGTATGCAACTCTTGGTGAAAGATATATTGTATCAAACCCATTAAAGCACTGGCCCAAGAATTAGTCATACACAGAGGGGATAAATGTTAGGACAGTTACAATGAAATCTAATCATTTCTGCACTGATGTATCTCATTACCTCTATATAGCATAAGATTTTGTGTTTAAAGTCATAAGGAGGACACTGTTTATTGTATGAATCAAATATGTTTTTAAGAATTGTTCTAAACAATTGTATAATTAAACATTTCTGTGTTTTAACCTAGACACAATGTCGTAATTGGATGAAAACTGGTCATTGTCCATATGGGAACACATGTAGGTTTACTCATGGATCCTCCCCCAGAGGTAAAGGATACAGTGCCACATACAGAAGGTAAAATGTAACTGATTCTTAAGAACTTAAATGATTTAAATAAATCTTTTGTGAAGCATTGTTAAATGTTTTTTTTCTCCTGTTCCAACTGATTTTTCATTTACCACTTTGTATAATTTTGATAATGTTAATTAGAATTTGTTTTCTGGGCTCTTCACTGTCCATATTCACTGCTGGACAGGTTTGATGATATTACAACTGACGGATACCATGAACCAGAACCAGAACCAGTGGTCATAGTCTCAAAATAAGAGAAATGAGAGAGAAAAAATTAACACCCAAGGGATTTTTGGAGTTCTCCATCCAAGAGGGGTGTGAAACTTGGTCACTCAGTATATATAAGACTGAGATCAATAGATTTTAGAGATAGTAGGTGAATCAATGAATATAGATTCAACATTCAAGAGACATTTATTGTCACAGTTGGTTCAGTGAAATTTGGGGTCCCCATACAGTAGCAATGTTACAAAATTTTGAGATGTTAAAAATCAAGCCTGCAATTTATCCCATCAGATAAAGCATACAAATAAGTTTAATTTGACACCTAATTCACTTTCATATCTTCAGTATTAAAAAAGTTATGGCCATTTTCATACTCCGAAATTAGCATCTTGTTCCCTACTGCTTTTCCATTGATGAACACAAAAGCTGTGATCAAGGACAGTCAAAAGCCCATAACTTTCTTAAAAATTAAGGGAACTGAATTACATTTTCAGTTATTATAGATTGAAGCATTCTGAAACAAATATGAAACAATCTTACTTAGATGACCTGAAATTAAAGCATATAATTAGTTAGTTACCTAATTGTAGCTCATTACAAAATTCAATTACTAGATCTAAACATCTATCAATTTCTTAAGAAAAGGTTAACATTTTTTAAAAGCCTAAGTGTCCAAATAACATTCACACAAGAATTCACAATATAACATGATTTTTAAATCTCATTGTCATGAATTTATAGGCCAAGTTGAAGGAATTTAGTGTTTAATTCCCGTAAATTAATGGCCATTTAAATCATCTTGCGAGTGGGTTTTTGTGGAACGCGATCGTTTGCAACGTTGCGGTTTGCGGTGAATTTAAACCCCAGTCGGCAGGAAAAATAATGCCGGTTCGTATATTTTCTAAGTCACCTTTTCGCAACATAAAATTTTGATTAAAGGCTTCCTAAGAAGCACGTTTTTATATAAAAATAAACTGTGTACCTTGTTTTGTTCCCTACGTGAGATCCGTCCCGTTGTCGGCGTTCACGGCTTTAGAAGATGATTTTTAATTTATTCATGCTAATACATTATCCAGCGTAGTTTAAAAATAACTCCATAAAACAAATGTCGGAGCGATTTCTCTTTAGCTACTGTAAATAGGCAATTTACAAACTCTAAAAGTGTTCAACACATTTTAATGATAGCACAAGGTAT
This sequence comes from Raja brachyura, assembly GCA_963514005.1. The sequence goes on from OY740792.1 coordinate 30,034,754, forward strand.
TACATACATCCTCAAATACTGGCTACATTCTTCTAGTGAACCGTATCCAGGAAGGGGAAGGCGTTATGATTGATGTTAACTAGGCGGGGTTAATGGTACTGAGGTAACTATGTTATTGGTTGCATGCAAAACCATCTACATCCTTCCCCTTAGAAAATTTAAAAGAAACAGACCGTTGTCACTACAACAGAATTAAACAGAATTAAACAGAATCGCCATAACGAACAGGTGGCTTGCTGATCCGGCCCGAGCGCGTACGGATGCCTCCCCCTTCCCCCGGAGGAGCAGAAAAAACAGGGGGACCCGAGACAGCAGGGGAACCAGGGAAGGGCGGTGGGGTTGGAGGAACAGCGGAGGGAGAACCGCGACTGCCAACAGGTGACCCGCGCAGAGGGGAACCGGGCGCTCGATATGGGGACCGAGGCATGCAGGGAACGCTGGCTGGGACAGGAGCCGGCTGCTGGTATGAGAGCGGCGCGGCATAGGGGCCCGGGGCCTGCGGCTTCGGCTCATTAACCGCAAGCAGGTGTTGTCGGCTTCTACGGTAGATGGTTCCCTCATAGTCGACCAGATACGAACGAGGTGAGTCGGCCACCCCAACCACAGTAGCCAGACGGGAGTGACCACTGGCGGTTTGCAATCGAACAACCTGTCCAGGCAACAGAGGATCGAGTGGTCTGCACGACCGATCGTGGGAAAGCCGCTGGCTGTCATGTTTCTCTTGAATGCGCCTCTGCACAGAGGCAGGCTCCAGCACCCGAGGTTTCAGCTGGCGCTGGGCAATCGGGATGGTAGATCTGGTTGTTCTGGACATCAGACGCTGAGCAGGGGACCCCATGGCCGGATCTCTGGAAACATTCCTGAGGTTCAGGAGATCCAAATACAAATCAGAGTTAGACAGTCTCGCTTGTTCCATCAGAAGCTTGGCGCTGCGGACGGCCCGTTCAGCAAGGCCGTTGCTCTGTGGGTACTCCGGGCTGCTGGTGAAATGCACAAAATTCCATTTGTCAGCAAAACTTTTGAACTCACGGCTGGTAAACTGCCTGCCATTGTCAGTCTGCAGCCTGACAGGGGACCCAAACGTGGAGAAGTGTTTCCGCAGCTTCCGGATCACCATCTCCGACGTGAGGGATGTCAGCAAATCCACCTCGAACCAGTTTGAGTACGAGTCGACCAGGACAAGGTAGTGGTTACCACGCCACTCGAAGATGTCGGCAGCCAGCGAGGACCAGGCCAAGGCAGGAGCGGGCTGTTGCAGCAGGGGCTGTCGCTGCTGATGTGGAGCAAGACTGTTGCACGTGGAGCAGGCAGAAACACGGTCTCGAATATATTTGGCCATTCCAGGCCAGTAGAATTGGCACTGAGCGTGGGCGAGTGTTGCATCGACCCCGGGGTGTCCGCTGTGGGCTGCGCAGTAGTAAGAATCGAACAGGGAGGACGGGACCACCACTTTATGTCCCTTAACGATAACGCCATTCTGGAGCACCAGTTCGTCACGGACCAGGAAGAAGGGCTGTGTTTCAGGCGGTGCAGCGGAGCGCTTTGTTGGCCACCCTGATTTAATCACAGACGCAAGCCGTTGCAAAACTGGATCGGCAGCGGTGTGCTCGGCCAAAAGCTGCAGCTGCTTGGTGGGAATAAAATTGACGCCCAGTACGAGCAAGTCCTCTGTTTCGTAGGGATGGCGAGCACAGGAGACCCGCGGGGCGCGCGATAACGTGTCCGCGATGTGCATCTCGGTGCCTTTCTTGTAGACGATGTCGAAATCAAAGCGCTGGAGCTGCAGCATCATACGCTGCAGCCTGGCAGGGGCAGCATGAATCGGCTTGTTCAGGATTGTCACCAGTGGCTGGTGGTCGGTTTCGACTGTAAATCTGCTGCCAAACAGGAAGTCTCTGAACTTGGAGCAGGCAAACACCACCGCAAGCAGCTCCTTCTCGATCTGAGCGTACCGCTGCTCGGTGTCCGTCATGGTGCAGGAGGCATAGGAGACAGGATGTAACGATCCATCGACAGATTGGAGGCATGCCGCGCCCAGGCCGAACTTAGAAGCGTCACATGTGACGGTGATGGGGCGACTCGCATCAAAAAATCGCAACGTCGGAGTGTTAATCAGTTTCGACTTGAGACAGTCAAACGCCTGCTGGTGCTGTGGGAGCCAGACCCAGGCGATATCCTTTTTTGTCAGCTGCCGCAGGGGAGCACTCAGCTCACTGAGATGTGGTACAAACTTCCCAAGGTAGTTCACCATGCCCAAGAAACGTTGTAGACCTGGCACGTCGGTGGGGGCTGCCATCTCAGAGATGGCCGCTGCCTTCAAAGGGTCGGGTTTTAGTCCGTTAGAGGTGAAAACGTGTCCAACATACGTGACTTCTGAGACACGAAACCGGCACTTCTTTGGGTTCAGCTTCAGGTTGGCCTTTCGCGCCCGATCCAGGACGCGGCGGAGGTTCTGGTCATGTTCGGCAATGTCCTTCCCATAGACTAAGATGTCATCCACGATGATGGCACATGGCAGGCCCGAGAATATCTGCTCCATCGTTCGCTGGAACACCTCACTAGCGGAATTGATGCCGAATGGCATTCGCAGGAATTTGAATCTGCCGAATGGTGTGGCGAAGGTTGTCAGGTCGGAAGATGCTTTGTCCAACGGGATCTGCCAGAACGAGTTCTTAGCGTCTAGGACCGAAAAGACGGTGGCTTGCCCGACCTGAGCCGCCACGTCCTCAACAGACCGCATGGGGTAGTGTGGTCGCCTGATGGCAAGGTTTAAGTCCTTGGGGTTGATACACACACGTATTTCATTCTTGTCTTTCTTTATCGTGGCAACCATGGTGGAGACCCAATCGGTGGGCTCGCTGACCGCTTCTAGCACCCCCTTGTCGACCATGTTGTTAAGCATCGCCTCGACCCTGTCTTTCATGGCGTGGGACACCCTGTGAGGTGCGCGGACCACGGGTTGTACATTTGGGTCAATGGAAATATGGTATGTCAGTGGTAACTTTCCCAGGTCATCGTTGAACAGGTCCTGGTATTCTGCAATCGGGTTAAATGACAGTTGCACTTTGTGGACCGTGTGGTCGAAGGACACCAGGCCAAGATCTTGGCACGCACGGTTTCCCAGCAGGGTAACACAGTCAGAGTTCAAAACATAAAAAATCAAGTTTCTCGTGGCCTTCTGTAGCCTGCAAGATAAAGTGGCCCTCCCCACAGGCCTGAGAATTTCTTCACCATAGGCATGCAGTGTAGCATTGTCAGCGACCAAGGCCTCATTAGTCCTTATCTTGTTGAAAAGATTTATTGACAAAACATTGACCTTTGCCCCAGTATCTAACTTCGCAAGGAAGGTTACATTGTTGACAGTCACAGACACGGAGGGATCAAGACGTTGGCCAGGTGCCTGGAGGAGGGTAAACACATTCGAATCCTCGGGAGAATTAATTGGATCTGCATCATAGGATTCAGCAACATCGGGCTGTGGGTTGGAACAGCTATCAGATTGTTTAAGCATGTTTAGACTGGGTCTGGAAATCTGTACCTGTCTCCCACGAGAACGGAATGAGCGGCAGGCAGAAGCGAAATGATTCAGTTTGTTACAAAAATTACAAGCCTTGCCATAGGCAGGGCACGTCGACCGTCTGTGGTGCATGTAGTTACAGTTAGGGCACCTTTTTGGGGGCACATCAGCAGGACCAGGGTTGGCACGCGGCAGAAAAGCATTGTTTCCCCTCTGAGGCGGGGCTCTACTAAATCCAGCCTGGTGAACAGACTTATCTCCCAAGTCCCGGTGATCATCTGGCAATACAACGACCTCAGACAATCTGCAGGCATGCATGGCTTTTTCTAACGTTAGATCCGGATCCCTAAGAAGCTCACATCGCAGCTTCTGGTCACGCATGCCAGTTACTAAAATGTCTCTAGTGAGCTGGTCTGTCATGTCACCGAAACGGCACCGCTGGGCGAGATAACGCAAATCGGCAATAAAACATTCAGCAGGTTCCTCCGGCAACTGTCTCCTTGTAAAGAACCGTGCCCTCTCTAGAATGCGGTTCGAGGGCAGGTCACAAATCTCCCTGAACTTACGTAGCAGGCAAGTAGGGTCACTGGCAGATTCTGCAGGGGTAACCACCACGTTGTTGTCGTCCAGGACCGCTGGAGCATAGACGAAAGTTCTGGCTCTCTTCATGGCATCAGGTCCGACAAGGTTGAGTAGGAGGGAGGCTTTGAGGGAGTCAGGATCATTGCGGTGAGCGACGTTGACAAAGTGGGTGAAATCAATTTCAAACGTAGCCCAGCGCTCAGAAATATCAGCATCAAAGACAAGCTGCGCGGGCTTTCTGCACGAGGATGCCATGGTCAGAGAGATAAAGCACAAAAGGCACAAATCAAATAAAAGAAATAAAACCCGATGGACAGGTAGGCGCAAGTATCTTCCAGCTCCGACACCATGTAAATAGGCAATTTACAAACTCTAAAAGTGTTCAACACATTTTAATGATAGCACAAGGTATTACATACATCCTCAAATACTGGCTACATTCTTCTAGTGAACCGTATCCAGGAAGGGGAAGGCGTTATGATTGATGTTAACTAGGCGGGGTTAATGGTACTGAGGTAACTATGTTATTGGTTGCATGCAAAACCATCTACAGCTACTAAACCCCCTGTGATTAATCCATTTCAATGCCCTGGAGTAAACGACATTTTAAACCCGCCCCCCTCTCAAAGGTGCCAAAGTCGCGCACACGGGCAGTGGCAGAACTGCAGCGCCGCTAAAGGTAAGTTTTGTAACATACCTACATACAGCTACACGAATAAAAAAAGAACACAACACACAATATAGGGTTAGTAAGTTAGGAGTAAGTCAGCCTCAATCTTATCTATTGCCAAAACATGCTTGGGGACACACACAAGGTTTTGTCATATTTTAATAAAGGCCATTTTTATACATTTTGGTTTCACCATTTCGAAATTACAGTAGTGTTTGTACATAGTCCGCCCCCATTTCAGGGCACCATAATGTTTGGGACACAGCAATGTCATGTAAATGAAAGTAGTCATGTTTAGTATTTTGTTGCATATCCTTTGCATCTAATGAATGCTTGAAGTCTGCAATACATGGACATCACCAGTTGCTGGGTGTCTTCTCTATGATGCTCTGCCAGGCCTGTATTGTAGCCATCTTTAACTTATGCTTGGGGGTACACAAAATGCTGGAGAAACTCAGCGGGTGCAGCAGCATCTATGGAGCGAAGGAGATGGGCAACGTTTCGGGCCGAAACCCTTCTTCAGACCTGCTTGTTTTGGGGGCTAGTGCCCTTCAGTTTTCTCTTCAGCTCAATTGCTCAATTGGATTCAGATTGGGCGATTGACTTGGCCACTCAAGAATTAACCATTTTTTAGCTTTGAATAACTCCTTTGTTGCTTTAGCAGTATGTTTGGGATCATTGTCTTGCTGTAGAATGAGCTGCCGGCCAATGTGTTTTGAGGCATTTGTTTGAACTTGAGCAGATAAAATGTGTCTGTACACTTCAGAATTCATTATGCCACTACAATCAGCAGTTGTATCATCAATGAAGATAAGTGAGCCAGTACCTTCAACAGCCAGACATGCCCAGGCCATAACACCCCACCACCACCGTATTTCACAAATGAGGTGGTTTGCTTTTGATCTTGGGCTGTTCCTTCTCTCTATATTTTCCTCTTGCCATCACTCTGATATGTTAATCTTCGTCTCATCTGTCCACAAGACCTTGTTCCATAACTGTGGTTGCTCTTTTAAGTACATCTTGGGAAACTGTAACCTGAGCAATCTATTTATGCGGCTAACCAGTTGTTTGCATCTTGCAGTGTAGCCTCTGTATTTTCTGTTCATGAAGTCTTCTGCGGACAGTGGTCATTGAAAAATCCACACCTGACCCCTGAAGAGTGTTTCTGATCTGTCGGACAGGTGTTTGAGGATTTTTCCTTATTAGAGAGAGAATTCTTCTGTCATCAGCAGTGGAGGTCTTCCTTGGCCTGCCAGTCACTTTGCGATTAGTAAGCTCACCAGTGCTCTCTTTCTTCTTAATGATGTTCCAAACAATTGATTTTGGTAAGCCTAAGGTTTGGCTGATGTCTCTAGCAGTTTTATTCTTGTTTCTCAGTCTCATAATGGCTTCTTTGATTTTCATTGGCACAACTTTGGTCCTCATGTTGATAAACAGCAATAAAAGTTTTGAAAGGTGATGGAAAGACTGGAGGAAATCCTAGGTGCTGAGAGATCTCTTATACCTGCATTAAGGAGGCAATTAAACACACCTGAGCAATTACAAACGCCTGTGAAGTCATGTGTCCCAAACATTATGGTGCCCTGAAAAGGGGGGACTATGTATAAATACAGCTGTAATTTCTACATGGTGAAACCAAAATGTATAAAAATACCCTTTAATAAAATCTGACAATGTACACTTTAACCACATGTGATTTTCTCTATTACAATTCTCAAATAGTGGAGTACAGAGGCAAATAAATAAATGATGGGTCTTTGTCCCAAACATTATGGAGGGAACTGTAGATACAATTAGTTTAAACTCAAGTACAATAGATAGAACACAAGGGAAGATACAGGGTGCAGAATACAGTTTTCAGCATTATAACACATCATTTTCTTAAACATAGATTGTTGTCCTTAATGGGGTAGAGGTGAATCGAACAGTACTCTGGCATATGGAAGGACTGTTAGAAGGACTGTTATGGATTGCCATATCCATACTTATGGAAGCTTATGGAAGGACCATTAGAATTCTGATAATGGAGGGGAAGAAGCTGTTCATGAATCTGGTGGTGCATGCTTTCAAGCTTCTGTACCTTCCCGGAGGAGAACAGGGAGAACAAGGAATGACTGACTGGGGTGGAACACGTCTTTGATTATGTTGGCTGCTTTTTGGAGGCAGAGTGAAGTGCAAATTGAGTCATTTTGTGGGAAGTCTGGTCTGTGTGATGGATTGGGTTACATCGAAAACTCTGCAATTTCTTGTGCCTTGGGCAAAGCTGTTCCCAAACTAAGGTGTGATGCAACCTGGCAGTTTGGTTTCTATGGTACACTGGAGACATGCCAAAATTCCTCAGTCTCATCAGGAAGTGGAGGTGTTGGTCTGCCTTCTTGGCTGCCGCATCAAGTAGTTGGTCCGTGATCATTGGTCATTTTACCGCCAAGGAGCTTGAAGCTTTCAACCATTTCCACTTCCGCATCATTGATGGTAACAGGGGCATGTACTCCACCATGCATCCTACAGTCCAGATCTAGCTCCTTTGTCTTGCTGACATTGACAGTGTGGTTATTGTCACAACACCATCTTTGTGGTACATCTCGCACACTAGCAGCTTTAACACAGTAAATACCAATTTCCACATTATAGTTGCAAAGCAGCTAATATTTCCAATCCATTATTGCCACTGAGTGATTTGAAAATTGGGGGCCTGAACTCATTGGTTTCCATTTTTTTCATGTTATGGTGCGGTTTGATTGCATTGTTGAATACAAAACATCAGCACTGTATTTCACATAATATGGGATATGCTTTGGGACTATTTTTAAGAGCTGTGGCAATAAGATATATGTATGGGTTATTTGGTTGCCTCAAACTCAATATGTTTTAATGCTCATCTTTAATAGAAAGATATAAGAATTAAAATATTTGAAAAAAAAACTTTACAATGTACTTTATGATGTCAGGATGTAGTTGCTGTGACTTAAGAATAGATATTATGATCTCATAAAGTTATATCTTCCCTGTGAACAGTGCAATTTATGACTATATGTCCTTGAATACAGACCCAATCTCATATATGAAAGGAACTTAATTTTTTTTGCCACCCATGTGGGCAACAGAATACCTCGCTTGTGCCACAGGTCCTAATGAGTTGTAGGCTTGCATATTTTTTTTTTCCATTACTACTAGCCTGATGTGTATATAATATGTGCCAATTACATATTCTTAAGTTGCAACGTTTAACATTTATTAGAGCTACGATATTTGTTGTGGATGCAGTAATTCACCTTCCATGCATTAGAACTTAAAAAGATCAATTGTGAAATCCATGAATAATTCCACATTACAGTCCATAATCTCACTTATTAAAATCTGGCAGATCATAAAATGTTGTCATCTACTACTTAATATGCAGAAGAATTTGAGTAGTAAAACACTTAATTGACATCAAGCACACATGCAAAACAATTATTGCACATGTACTAACTGATTGGGTTGTACTAATCAATGTTCTGGCTTTGATATTTTTAAAGCTTTCATAAAACATTTGCATTTCTCTGCAACTAACTTAAATTGTAGGACTTTTCTCTACTTAAATAATTTATGATATATCAAGTTACAGATGTTCTTGAGCTTATGATATTCTTTATTTGTCCCTTAATATTTAACTTTAAATGTTGTTGACTACAAATGTTCATTATTTTGTGATATCCCATTGATAATTGGAAAAAGTGCTTCCATCAAGATTCTGTATTTCGATGTGCCTGACATTTTGATTACTGGGTTAATGCTGATATAGAGATTCTAAAAATGAAATAAAAGTCTGGGATATCTGTAAATATATATTCTAATGTCACTAAAACATTGGTTGTATACATTCCTTTATAAATTTTGGCTAGACAGCAGAAACAAAAATCCTTTAAAGGAATTCCTAATTTTTCAAATTTGTCACTTTTTTGTGAATATGCAGATCTCCAGAAAGGCCAACTGGTGATTTACGAGAGAGAATGAAGAATAAAAGGCAAGATGTAGAATCTGAACCACAGAAGAGAACCCAGGATGAGTCCGCGTCTCCAACGAGGGTAAAAATGATTCTCACTCCAAATGTATGATTTATAACAATCTTCCATTAACCTTTCCATCTTGGGCTTGAGAACTATTTTTTAATGAAAATATAAATTAGTTTCAAGTTGTTGAAAAAATTTCAGTTGCCAAAATTCAGATATCTAATGTTACATCAAATGCGCTGTAATTTAATGTAATCTAATCTATGTCCTTTGATTGCTGAAGTTAAGAATTGTAGCGTGAAAGGATACGTAGTTCTTCTTTCACGAAAGTGGAATTCAAGTGGAATAAATAATGTCTTATTTTAGTTTCATAGTTTAGTCTTATTGCATGGGAACAGATCTCAGTACCTATGGATTTTTAATCTAAACAATCCAATAGAACATAGAGAACAGAACAGTAGAGTAATAGGTGCATTGAAACAAACCAGACTGATTCCTGGGATGTCAGAACTTTCATATGAGGAAAGATTGGATAGACTCGGCTTGTACTTGCTGGAATTTAGAAGATTGAGGGGGGATCTTATAGAAACTTACAAAATTCTTAAGGGGTTGGACAAGCTGGATGCTGGAAGATTGTTCCCGGTGTTGGGGGAGTCCAGAACAAGGGGTCACAGTCTAAGGATAAGGGGGAATTCCTTTAGGACCGAGATGAGGAAAACATTCTTTACACAGAGAGTGGTGAGTCTCTGGAATTCTCTGCCACAGAAGGTAGTTGAGGCCAGTTCATTGGCTATATTTAAGAGGGCGTTAGATGTGGCACTTGTGGCTAAAGGGATCAGGGGGTATGGAGAGAAGGCAGGTACGGGATACTGAGTTGGATGATCAGCCATGATCACATTGAATGGCGGTGCAGGCTCAAATGGCCTACTCCTGCACCTATTTTTCTATGTTTCTATGTTTGCTCTGACAATGATGCTAATCTAACCAATCGCATGTGTTTGTACTAGTCCGTATCCATCAATTTCCTGCCTGGTCACGTATCTGCCTTAATGCCTCTTAAACATTACTATCGTATCTACCACCTACCCTGGCAGTGCATTCCATTCCCTTTGTAATGAAATATATACAGGATTCAAGGATGCAGATCAATGAATGGAGGGAAGCACATGGCGAAGAGCACAAATAACTATTTATTAAAGCAAACACAAGTAAAACATAGAAAAACTATCAACTATCAATAACGAAACACTACAAAGTAACTCTTACGCCCCTCTGCTTATTTGAGTCTCTCTCTCTCTCTCGCGCTCTCTCTGTCTCTCTGTCTCTGCATGTATTTATAACACTAAGAACATCAGGTGATTCTGTGTGAAGCCAGCTATCCTCCTTGGTACCATAATGGCGTGAGTTATGTGTCCTATCAGATACAGAGCTAGTCTCGAATGTCTTTGGGAAAGCAACGTTTATCTCTGTGACCTCGCAGGTGTCCTCATGATCTACTGGTCTCTTTGAATTAGCCCAAGCATTCTTCAAAAACATCTACTCGTTTTTCTAAGCAGGGTTCGAAATACGGTGCTGCAAATTTAACTGACAACTGCATTTCAGCTCACAGTCTGTTTAACCCTTACATTGCATTCTTCAACACTTCTCCCTCTCATCTCAAACTTCTGACTCATCTCAAATCCCTGTGGAAAAATATTGACAATTTTCTCTGTCCACATTTCTGATAATTTTACACACTTCCATCTGACCACCCTCTGATGTTTCAGCAATAAATAATCCAAGTTTGTCCAACATTTACCCATAGCTAACACTCTCCAATCAAAGCAACATGCTGGTGAATCTCCTTTGAACAATCTACACGGCCTGAACATCCTTCTTATATTGGTACAACCAGAACTGCACACAATATTCAAAATGTGGCCTAACCAAAGTTTTATACAACTGAAATGTGACTTCCCAATTTCCACATTCAGTGCCATGATGGAAGTGTTCTCCACCACAGCATCCATCTGTGTTGCAACTCTCATGCAGCTTTGGATCACTCCCAAAGATCCCTCTGCACATCAATGCATCTAAGGGTCCTACCATCGACTATACACCACCTGCATCCAACCTTTATGCCTCACCTCGTACTTGGCCCAGATTAAAACTAGAAGGCAGAGGGAAAGATTTAATGGGATTCTGAAGGATAGGTTTTCATGGAGTGGATGGTGGATATATGGGACGAGCTGCCGGAGAAAGTGGTGGAGATGCAATTATGGTTTATCCAACATTTAGAAAAGGGAGTGCATGGATAGGAAAGGTTTAATGGTATTCGGGCCAAATGTAGACAAGTGGGACTAGATCAGGTAGGCAATTTGCTCGGCATGGATGAAGGGCCTGTTTCCGTGCTGGTTCCGTCCTTTGATTCTAGGATTCCATTCGCCATTTCTTTGCAAAACCTAAAATTGTGTATGGTAATTAATGGCCAAAATAAAGTTATATTTGAGATGAGAGTTGCATGCAAAGGTAGGAAATAGTGGAATAGAATTTTGTGCTTGTAAATGGATAATATTTTCCTTGTATCAGTATAAAGTTAGAGAGATATAAAGTCATAAAACAAGAGACATCAACCCACCATGCCCATGCTGAACTTCAGGAACCCCTTTATACCAATTCCATATTTCCAAGACATAGTCATTTTTTATGCAAGAGATACATTTGTGGCAAAATGAAACCAGAGAAGATGATGTGCAATAAATGCATTTTTGTTTTCTGCAGTACAATAAAACAAGTTATTTTATTTAGAGGGCTTCTTCAAGAAGCAGGCGTCGAGAAAAAGATGATGCTAATCTGAAAATTACCAAGGAACGCACCCCAGAAAGTGAAGAAGAATCAGCTGAGTGGGAAACAGGCAGAGATGGTAAATTGGATTTTATTTATGTAATCAGAAAATACATAATTGTGAACATTGCATTTGTAAAATTATCAAAAGAATTAGCTGTGATGAAGCTAACTATATATACAGTGCACTCCATAATGTTTGGGACAAAGACCCATCATTTATTTATTTAGTTCTTCCATAAGCTAGGGTACTGTTCGATTCACCTCTACCCCATTAAGGACAACAAACTATGTTGAAGAAAATGATGTGTTACAATGCTGAGAACTGTATTCTGCACCCTGTATCTTCCCTTGTGTTCTATCTATTGTACTTGAGTTGAAACTAATTGTATCTGCATTTCCCTCCATAATGTTTGCCTCTGTACTCCATAATTTAAGATTTGTAATAAAGAAAATCACATGCGGTTAAAGTGCACATTGTCAGATTTTAATAAAAGCCATTGTTACCCATTTTGATTTCACCATGAAGAAATTACAGCTGTGTTTATACATAGTCCCCCATTTCAGGACACCATAATGTTTGGGACACATTGCTTCATGGGTGTTTGTAATTGCTCAGGTACGTTTAATTGCCTCCTTAATGCAGGTACAAGAGAGCTCTCAGCACCTCGTCTTTCCTCCAGTCTTCCATCACCTTTCAAAACGTTTATTGCTGTTTATCAACATGAGGACCAAAGTTAGAAACATAGAGGTGTGGGAGGAGGGCAAGCCAGCACCACTATTCATTATAATCATGACTGATAGTCCCCAATATAGAAACATAGAAAATAGTTGCAGGAGGAGGCTATTTGGCCCTTGTGCCAATGAAAGTCAAAGAAGCCATTATGAGACTGAGAAACAAGAATTAAACTGTTGGAGACATCAGCCAAATCTTAGGCTTACAAAAATCAATTGTTTGGAACATCATTAAGAAGAAAGAGAGCACTGGTGAGCTTACTAATCGCAAGGGGACTGGCAGGCCAAGGAAGACCTCCACAGCTGATGACAGAAGCATTCTCTCTATAATAAACAAAAATCCCCAAACACCTGTCCGACAGATCAGAAACACTCTTCAGGAGTCAGGTGTGGATTTGTCAATGACCACTGTCTGTAGAAGACTTCATGAACAGAAAATCAGAGGCTACACTGCAGGATGCAAACCACTGGTTAGTCGCAAAAATAGGATGGGCAGGTTACAGTTGGCCAAGAAGTACTTAAAAGAGCAACCACAGTTCTGGAAAAAGGTCTTGTGGACAGATGTGACAAAGATTAACATATCAGAATGATGGCAAGAACAAAGTATGGAGGAGAGAAGGAACTGCCCAAGATCTAAAGCATATCACCTCATCTGTGAAACACAGTGGTGGGGGTGTTATGGCCTGAGCCTGTATGGCTGCTGAAGGTACTGGGTCACTTATCTTCTTTGATGATGCAACTGCTGATGGTAGTAGCATAATGAATTCTGAAGTGTATAGACAGATTGTGTTTGCTCAAGTTCAAACAAATGCCTCAAAACTTATTGGCCAACGGTCCATTCTACAGCAAGACAATGATCCCAAACATACTGCTAAAGCAACAAAGGAGTTTTTCAAAGCTAAAAATGGTAATTTCTTGAGTGGCCAAGTCAATCACCCGATCTGAACCCAATTGAGCATGCCATTTATATGCTGAAGAGAAAACTGAAGGGGACTAGCCCCCAAAAAATAAGCAGAAGCTAAAGATGGCTGCAATACAGGCCTGGCAGAGCATCACCAGAGAAGATGCCCAGCAACTGGTGATGTCCATGAATCTCAGACTTTAAAGGATATGCAACAAAATACTAAACATTACTATTTTCAATTACATGACATTGCTGTGTCCCAAACATTATGGTGCCCTTAAATGGGGGGGGACTATGTATAAACACTGTTGTAATTTCTACATGGTGAAACCAAAATGTATAAAAATGGCCATCATTAAAATCTGACAATGTGCACTTTAACAACATGTGATTTGTTTTATTACAAATCTCAAATTGTGGAGTACAGAGGCAAATAAATAAATGATGGATCTTTGTCCCAAACATTATGTAGGACACTGTAGGTTATACCTTATGAAAGCCCGACGTGCGCAGTCCTTACATATGATCAAGTACTAGGAAGACTGGGAGGGTTGAATTATCGGCAATTGCATAACTGCGGATATCTTGCATTGTGTGAGTTCTCAGTTTGTGGTTGCGTTTCTGATTTACGAACAGTTCTCAGGAATGGAACCCTGCTGTAACCTGGGGAGGACCTGTAGGTAGGTTTAACACATGTAGTGTAAGAATGTAGGTGAAGAGACTATTCAAAAAGTGCAAAAAAACAATTTGGGGGGATTTTCCATGAAGGTTTGGCACGTGTTTTTCAGTAGAATTCAACATGTGTATGCAGGGTGAGACTAAGAGGGAACAATACTTTATAATCTAAGCTATGGAAGTCTGATGAGGAAAATAATGGTTTCAATTGCCAACCCATAATTCAGGATCTGAGATGAAGATTAATGAAGAATCTGAACCAAAATGAAGGCATACATACCATAAATCCTGAAGTAGGAAACACTGGGATAAGTGAACGAACTTTCAGAAGCAATTTTTTGATAGGTTGTGAAAGGCGAAAAAAGATTTTAGATGTGACTACTGTTCAAAATAAACGATTTTCACGATATACCTGGAGAAACTCAGCTAATGAGGCAGCATTTATGGAGCAAAGGAATAGGTGACATTTCGGGTCGAGACCCTTAATGATATACCTGTAATGAGAGCTCCAAAACATCCTCAAGAATGCTAACAAGGCTAAAACTGGAGGAACAGGAAAACATAGCTAAATTATAATACCGTAGAGTATTAGCTTAGTCACAGTTGAACCATGATGAATAATTTTAATGTAACCCACATAGGCCGTGATAATTATTCAAATACTATTGTTTTTTATTGTAAATTTATTTGTTGCATTGTTGCGTTAATGTCCTTGTAAAATCTGCAGCAAGAATTTCATTGTTCCATCTTCAATGCACATGACAATGAAACACACTAGATCCCTTGATTCTACAGCTCATATAGGGTTTAATCCCACTGATGCTATTCCACATGTTTCCTTTGACGTCTTCGGCATGGGATTCTCAAATAAAGTAAATGTTAATTTTTAGACTTCATTCTGCCTTCCCCCTCCTCTCCCTGGTAAGGTTCAAGTTTGGCTGGAGACTGGCATTCTTTATACTCTGCAACTGTGTGTATCCAGTCGGGTTTCAGGGTGAACTTGGAAAGTGATAAAGGGAATTACCTTTGCCTTAGACAAAGGTAATTCCCACCTATCTGAAGGACTTACCTCGAGGATCAGTTGGAACAATATTAGAGAATGGATGAAGGCATAGACCTTTGCCTTTCCCGGCATAATCTGATTTCCTGCAATGTATTGCTGGGGAACTGATTGAATATCTATGCATAATTTGAAGCCACTAACCCTTAAGAAAACTCGGTATTTTTCCCAAATGCTAAACAATTAGACATTTAAGTGCTAATAATTGAAAGGATATTGATTAAATGTTGTGGGCATCTCTGGATTCCAATTGTGCTCACATGATTTCAAAGTCTCTTAACTCCATCATTGTAAGCTCCACAGGCCAGGCAATTATAAATGAACAGATTTTCGCTACATCTGGTAATGCAATGCAGCTAAGCTAATTAAATCACCAAAACAAGGAACTGTAGATGTTGGTTTACAAAAAAACACAAAGTGCTGGTGTGATCTGCGGGAGGTAGCATGGCAGCTTCTCTGGAGAACATGGATAGGTGACCAGTCAGTCAAGCGATAGGTAGATACACGTGGTGGATAAATGCCAGAGATGAAAAGGGAAATGTTGTGAGATGGATAGAAGAGTTGTGAATTGTAAAGCCAGAGAAATAAATGGAGGGGGGGGGGGGGGGGGGGGGGGAGATGTCGATGTGAGTCCAGGTGGGCACAGCTAGGAGAGCTGGGGTAAGGACATGGGGAGGGGGGGGAGGGGGGGGAGGGGGGTTCTGGTTAGTTATCTGAAATAAGAGAATTCAATGTTCATACCGTTGGGCTGTAAGTTACCCAAGTGGAATACGAGTTGCTTTTCCTCCACCCAGCCTCTGGCCTCATTCTTGCAATGGAGGAGGCCCAGGACAAAAAGGTCGGTATGGGAATGGGAGGAGGCATTAAAATGATTAGCAACAAGACGATCCAGTCGGCTGGACCTAACGCACATGTACGGCAAGACGGTCGGCAAGTCTGCACTGTCTCACCAATGTACAGGAGGCCACATCGGGAACGCCCGATGCAGTATATGAGGTTAGAGGAGATGTACATAAATTGCTTTCTCACCTGCAGTGACTGCTGGGATTCCTGGATTGATGTGCTGGAGGAGGATTAGGGACAGGTTACAACTTCTGCGATTGCAGGGAAAAGTACCGAGGGAGGGGGTGGTTTGAGTGTGAAGGGCCAAGTGAACCAAGGAGTTGTAAAGGGAGCAGTCTCTGCGGAAGGTGGACGGGTGGAGACAGGAAGATGTGAGGTGGTGGGATCACATTAGAGGCAGTGGAAATGTCAGAGATAGATGTGGAGGCTCGTGGATAGTTTACAACGCAATTGTAGAAACAATTAATTCTCCAATTTTCAGTAACTAACCAAACCCCCTCCCTGCCTGACCCCCCCCCATCCATTTCCCTGTGCCTCACATGGACTTACACCCATTTATCCCCTCCCCCCCCCCCCTTCCCATCCGTATAAGCTACATTATTTCATCTTTCATCTCAATCCCTCAGCTTTTGTCCTTCATCTCTGGCCTTTGTCCAACCATCTGCCTATCAAACCTCTGTATCCACCTATCATTCACAAATAATTGCTGCATCTTATTAAAGTAATACATATTTGGAATTGTTGAGAAATTGCTTGTGTGGCATCAATGGAGGGAAGTGAACAGCAGACCAAAGTGCTTATAGAATCACTTAAGCACATTTGTTTCTAGTTTATGTAATCAACTTGTATGCCATTAAAGTTCTCGGGCTGACTTTGTTCTGCAGTGTAAAAGTGATTTCAGCTTCAATGTCAACGCATCACTACAACTCTGTTCCCTGCAATACCCAAGGTTGTGTCTTGCTCTCTTTCAAAGTTTTTCATGGATTTATAACTGTTTTAAATGTCTTGTATTCAAAAATATAAAATGTCAGTATTACAAATAAACATTGTTAAAAATGCAAAATATATTATAGACATAAGTCAATGTGAAATAATTAATAACAAAGCAAATAGTTGAATTTACCTGTTGTATTGAATTGAATAGTTCTCTGATCTCCAAGTGGGCATCACAATTTAAATGAATGAAGATTCCCAGTTGTCTGCTGGTTCTGATTGATCTGGGTTCATGGAGGTAGGTTCCCTCGAGTGACAGTTCACCACGAGAGACAGATCATCAGTACCTGTCACCCAGTTCGCCCTGGACTTACATTCCTGGCTGCATAAATCCAGGAATGAATTATCCGAGAGCATCTGAATGTCAACAGACCCTTTGGAACCATCAGTCACAGCCAGGGTGATTCATCTGATGCCTTGACCTGCAATCACCAGAGGAAGTGAAATGCTCTATTCTATGAGCAATTTAGCAGAGTGCAATTCTAAGTGGCATTCTTTGACTGATTATTTATTGAAACCAGCAGTATCTTGAACTGTTAAACATTTATAGCCAAGTCAGAACACTTAACCACATTTAAGGGTATATTTTTTTGGCAAATAAAAGAAATGTGCCGACTCTTTGATCAATGCGATACTTTGAAATCTCCTAGGCTGTTTTTAACTTGCTCCTTCATCATTTTGGTAATCCTGCCCAATTTGAGATAAGGAAAACTTCATACAATTTACTGAGAATATTTTTTAAAGTATGGCTGCTTTGCTTTCATGGTTATCTGTGTTACAGATTCTGATAATGGGGATGTAAACTATGATTATGACCATGAGCTGTCCCTTGAAATGAAGCGGCAGAAAATACAACGGGAACTGATGAAACTTGAACAAGAGAATATGGATAAAAGAGAAGAAATAGTCATCAAGAAGGAGGTTGGTGTGCAAGAAAGTTGCTTGTTTGTAATATTGCAGTGAGAAAATCTAGAAAACATCATGGATGAATTTATTGCATTTAATACCGTGCCTTTAAGTGAACTAAATATATATAAGAATTAGGGGAAAAAAGAGTTTTTGTACTGATGATACAGACTGTACATCTCTGAGCAAGATGCAGTTATAGACTAAGTGAAAAATAATTAATCATTCAATTATAACCATGAGCATTTTACAGTATTGAAAATTTTGTATGAAAAAAAATATGCCAATTTTTAATATGTCCGGGATGCTGGTGGACACAGATATGTTAGTGGCATTTAAGAGGTTTTTAGATAAACTAATTTCACATGATCCATATTAATTTGTCTATCTTGGCATCATGTTTGGGATAGACATTGAGGGCAGAAGGGCTGTTCCTGTGCTGTACTTTTCAGTGCCAATGGAATGACCAGAACATCACATAATACTCCAAATGTGGCCTAACCATTATAGAGCTTTATAAGTCTTATAGAGCTGCTGATGGAGCTCCAACATGGTTGAAGTAAAATAACCGTCATCACTTCTTGAAAAAACGTTTGCTAAACTATCATTTTTATAAATCCTGTTTTTGGCATTTAATATAAGTTGTTGATATATTTTACATCCACAACTGAAGTTCCACATTGTTTGGTTTATAAAGTGGATGTTTGCCTTCCTCTGAAATTTGGTGTTGATGCCAAACTAAATTTGCAGCATGGAAAAACTATGTTGGGTAATACTGGTACCATCTGTTGAGCAGTCCATCAGATGAGACTGCTGTTAGGCAAGTATTACAGGGAACAACTTCATTTTGCAGTAAATTTTAATGTCTCTTACCAAGTAAAATGTTTATTAAAGATATCTCCGGAACCAGTGAGAAATAAGCACTCCCCATCTCCAAGAAATGCAAGCAAATCGCCTAAACATAAAACTAGTCCAAAGTTGTCTTCTGGTAAGAAGGAGAAAAAAGGATCAAGATTGTCATCACCCGTAAGCGACCAACAAAGGTTTGTATGATGAATTTAAAATGTTGATAAATTAAGATTATTCAGATTTTTTTAATATTGTCCGGTTAAAATTAACCATGATTAACTGCAGTTGTAGTCGTATAGTTGAACAGTAATAAAGTGCAATTATTTTTGAATGGTACATGGTAATAACTTTTATTTATAGACTAATTACTTAAATTAAAATGATTGTCTATATTATGTAATAGTTGTGGCATGTAGAGTCTAGGTTTTGTTACCAGTTTATTTTCCTGTCATTTCCACCCAGGTGTTTTTAAACATGTTGAGGCATTCAAATAATGTGTGGTTCATTTCATTACCGTGACACCATCATCCCTCTCCAACAAGTAGTCAGAACGAGAGCAAATATTTAGCAAGTTTCTGAAAAGCAAAAGATCTGGGTGGAAACATAGGAAATAGGAATAGAATAGGCCATTTGACCCTTCCAGCATCCTCTCCCATTGAATACAGATACAATATGATAACCTGATTATTGCAACTGGAGGCATGCATCCCGCATATAGACAATCATTTTAATTTAAGTAATTAATCTATAAATAAAAGTTATTACCATGTACAGGTACTTTTGTTTTTGTGGAAGAGGAAGCTTTCCATTTACTATGAAAAATATGCAAATTTGGAAATGATAAACTGGCTCGGGGGCAGAATCTTTAAAACTAGACCAAGTCAAGGTCTAAATATAAACCTTAGGTTTTCAAAAAAAACAGCGGAATCAGTTGGAAAACCATTAGGGAAATGATGAAGGCTCAGACCCTTGCTTTGCTTAGTAAATTCTGATTTCTGTGGCGTATTGCTGGGGATTTGATTGAACATCTGTGCATTTTGAAAGTCATTAAACCTAAAGAAAGGTTGGCATTTATTCCAAAGTACCAAAAACAACCAAGTGAGGTGGAGGACATTTGTCAATGGCCTATGCTCTCTGGAGGAGCAAAGGGCTTAAGAAGTAAGAAGAATAAAAAGATTAGACATTTAAGTGTTAATATTTGTTGGGATATTGATTGAATATTGTGGCCATCTCTAGATTCCTGATGTGCTCATGTAATTTCAAAAACTCTGACAACACTGATAATTTAAACCTACCAAGCCAGGCAATTATAAATGAACAGGTTTTCTCTACATCTGGTAATGCAAAGCAGCTAAACAAATTCAGATGAAGGTGGTCCATAAACAGCCCTATGGACTTTTTGCATGTAATCTCCCAGTTGTAATATGGAAAACCTCTTTAGGGTGTTGTAACTAAAGTTACGATCAAAGATGTAGCATGGTCTCTCAATATTATTTTCCGATTCTTTTTGATTGCAACATCATGTTAGAGAAATGGAGGCGGCTAATGTCATGCAGTATTTCAAAAAGTAGTGGACAACCTAAGTTCACAGGCCTGCTGCCCCAAACATTGATGAACTACACGTTATTGGAAAGTTTCTCTTAGATAGTAAGAATCAATATTTAGAGGATCCACAGTTAATCAAGAACAGTCAACATAGATTTAACTACTGATTGAGATTGTTAAGATTGCAAGGAAAGTCGCTGAAGATAAAGATTTGACATGGTCCTCGTGGAGTTTAGTAAAGTGCTATATGGTTGAATGATCAGTATTATAAAAGCCTTCAGGCCTGACAAATGATATGTTGGGGAAAAAACTGAGTAAAACAATGGCAGTTAGGAGTTCTACTGATGAAAAGTCCCATGCAGTGGGATTCTGTAGGTTACATAATTTGCTTTCATGTGCATTAAGGATCTTGACATGAAGGTTTGGGCTATGATTAAGAAGTTTGTTCTGGATTATTAAATCAGCAGTGTGATTAGTATGGAGGAAGAGGTTTGTAGGCTGCAGGATGATATAAATTAGATGGGCATAGCATGACAAATGGAATTAAGTCCAGAAAAGAATGATGTAATGCATTTGCAAAGGGTAAATAAAGCAAGTGGAAATACTAAAAATGGTATAATGCTAAGTGTAGAACAGAAACTTTAAAGTGGATGTACACAGATCCCTAAAGGTGTCAGGACCAGTATATAAGTATGATACGAAAGCACAATCACAATCACAATAATACTTTATTAGCCAAATACGTTTTGCACCATACGAGGAATTTCATTTGCCAAGTCAGTCATGCAAATAAAAAGCAACGGAACACACAAAATACATTTTAACATAAACATTCACCACAGTGACTCCTCCACATTCCTCATTGTGATGGAAGGCGAAAATGTATGCTCTCCCGTGGTCATGGGGCCTTGAGCCTTCCGTTGACGGGATGATCTTGACCTCCGTAGCCGGCGGTTGGGCCCTCCGCATCGGGGCGATCAGTTCCCGCATCGGAGGGGTGTCAGCTCCTCTCCGCGCCGACGATCGGACCCTGCGTCTGGGCTGGTTGAGCCTCTGCATTGTTGCAGCTCTTGATGGTAAGTCCGCAGGTCGTAGTTGGAACAATCCCAGGCAAGGGATCGGCTTCAATGTTAAGTCCATGCCCCGCGGTGGGGCACAAAGTCAGTCCGAGGAGGCCTCCAGCTCCATCGATGGTAGGCCGCAGATTGGTCAGAGTTGCAACCCGGAAAATAATCGCATCTCCGGCAAGGTAAGAAACTGAAAACAAATTCCCCCTCCCCCCTCCCCCTCCCCCCAAATAAAACAAACCGGAGTACATTTACACAGACTTTTAACACACACTAAAAGATGAAAAAACAGAGAGGCAGTTGGCAGAGCTGCCAACCGTGCGGCGCTCCCTATATTAGCATATAGATTACTTACATTTACCATTAACACTTAAAGTATAAATGCAGGGAAATCATGTTGGGGAAACAATAAAACATTAGGCCATGATTAGAGTTCTGCCTGCGGTTCTGGATACCGCATATTACAAGAAGCTGGTCTGCATGAGAGCATTTTTGTTATAATAGATAAAAAATACCAAATTGCTGATATTTACAAAGCTTTTGAACTGGAGAAAGAGGAATACCTCGATCATCTAGATTTGAAACCTGGTAAATAATCAACTTCTTATGGACCCAGAAGTAATATTTCAATTTGCAGCAATCGTGTAATGGATGTAGTCAAAGCACAGAGAGTCTAATATTTCAGAGACTGAACAAAAAAGTTCAAACTGAAATTCAAATTGTCTTTAAGTAAATTAATTCATAAGTAAAATCAGTGCTCCATAAGTGGCTAAGAGAAATCGCGAAATAAGCTATTGCGATTGTTCTTTTTGATATTAGTTTAATCGTGAAATCATTGCTCTAGCCATTGTTTTATATAACTTGATATGTGATATTTTAAGCATGCAGGGCTATTATTCCTTCACAAAATGGATATTCCAAACTGATAACTTAAAAAAAATTGTTCCTTGACAATACATTTTTTTCTGACTGAAGTGTTACCTTTGAAGTTAAGACAGATCATTATAATTACGAGGGTGCCCTTGTTCTTTTCTTTACAGAAAATCATCAAGAGTACAGCAGAGTAAAAAGAAAGGACCTCGTACTCCAAGCCCACCACCCCCTATTCTTGAAGATATTCTAACAACAAAAAAGCATAAAGAAAAGCCACGGGGAAAAGACAGAACTGAAGAAAAAGCACGAGAAAATAGAGAAAGAGGAAGGGATATAGAAAGACATAAAGAGAAAAAAGAGAAACACAAGTGAGTGATACTGTGCTTGATACAGTTTATTTTATTATTTCATTTCCTTATAAACATTAGTAGAGTTGCAGACAATGAAGAAGGCTGTCAAGGGATACAGCAGGTTATAAATTAGTTATAAATATGGGCAGAGAAATGGTAGACGGCGTTTAATCCAAGTAAGTGTGAGATGTTGCGCTTTGGGAGGTCAAATGTAAAGGGAAAGTATACAGTTAATAGCAGGACCCTTAACAGCTTTTATGCAGAGAAACTTGGCATCAAAGTCCATAACTCCCTGAAAGTAGCATCGCAGCTAGATGGAGTGGTAAAGAAAACATATGGTATGCTTGCCTTTCTCAGTTGGGGCATTGAGAAATTGCATTGAGCAATTGCAAGTCATATTGCAGCTTTATGAAAGTTGGAGTATTGTGTGTATTTCTGGTCACCCCAATATAATAAGTTTGCGGAGGCTTTGGAAAGGGTACAAAAGAGATTTACCAAGATGCTGTCTGGATTAGAGAGTATTAGCTTTAAAAAGGGGAAGAAGAAATTTGGATTGTTTTCTCTGGAGCTTTGTAGGCTGAGGGGGAGACGTGGTAGAAGTTATAAAATTATGGGAGGCATAGATAGGCGTAGTTTCCCAGGGTGGTGCGGCCAAATACCAGAGGGCATAGCTTTAAAATCAGGGGTTTAAGGAGAAGTGCAGAACACGTTTTTTTTTACATGCAGAATGGTAGGTGGCTGGAACGTGCTGCCAGGGATGTTGGAGGAAGCAGATACATTCATGGGATTAAAGAGGCTTTTCGGTAGGCACACAAATATGCCGGGAGTAGAGGGATGTGAATCACAAGCGAGCAGAAGGGAGCAGTTTAATTTGGCATCATGTTTGGCACAGCCATCGTGGGTTGAAGGGCCTTTCCTGTGTTGTACAGTTGTGTAGTTATCTACCATTGCTACTGTACATTAAACCAAACAGGGTAAATTAGGATTTGTTTGGGTTATAATCAGAGGTGCAGCCATATTTAAACTTAATTCCAGCACATTATTTGGTGTTTTTCCATAGATTCTATGAAAACATCAGTGGTCAAAAGGTAGGAGAATAATAACCCTTTGCACATGAAGACCCCTTTCCCAGAAAAACGTATTTTATGTTCAGCAACTTTTCATAAAGATATGCTATGCATTATTTCCCCCTAAAATTAATAGTCCTGAAATCCTAACCATAAAGCAAAAAAAACAGGAATAGTCAACCAGACAGTCTCTTGAAGAGTCTCGACACAAAATCTCACCTATTCCTTTTCTTCAGAGATGCTGCCTAACCTGCTGAGTTACTCCAGCATTTTGTGTCCATGTTTTGGAAAGGATGTCAATGTCATGAAACCAATTTATTTTCTCGCTTTTCAGGCGATGGCTAACTATTTACAGCATTTTCTCTTTACTTTTGAACTTCCTGCTATTTTGTGTTTTTAACTTCTTAATTGTATTTGGTTCCTGATCTGAATTCAGTGTGTTTTCTTTGCCCGCATTTAAACAGCAGCTAAGTACACAAGATTATATACATGATTGAGAATTTCAAATCATCAGCTTTTCAGTTCAAAATATTAGTGATGTATTTGAATTAAAAATGCCTTTTAAATTAAAAATACATTGATTTAACTTTGCTTATTGAACATCATTGTAACATTCTTTAGAAACATAGAAAAATAGGTGCAGGAGTAGGCCATTCGGCCCTTCGAGCCTGCACCGCCATTCAATGTGATCATGGCTGATCATCCAACTCAGTATCCCGTACCTGCCTTCTCTCCATACCCCCTGATCCCTTTAGCCACAAGTGCCACATCTAACGCCCTCTTAAATATAGCCAATGAACTGGCCTCAACTACCTTCTGTGGCAGAGAATTCCAGAGACTCACCACTCTCTGTGTAAAGAATGTTTTCCTCATCTCGGTCCTAAAGGAATTCCCCCTTATCCTTAAACTGTGACCCCTTGTTCTGGACTCCCCCAACATCGGGAACAATCTTCCAGCATCTAGCTTGTCCAACCCCTTAAGAATTTTGTAAGTTTCTATAAGATCCCCCCTCAATCTTCTAAATTCCAGCGAGTACAAGCCGAGTCTATCCAATCTTTCCTCATATGAAAGTCCTGACATCCCAGGAATCAGTCTGGTGAATCTTCTCTGTACCCCCTCTATGGCAAGGATGTCTTTCCTCAGATTTGGAGACCAAAACTGTACGCAATACTCCAGGTGTGGCCTCACCAAAACCCTGTACAACCCTGTACCCTTTAACCTATTTAGACTGATATTTAGAACTATCTGTCTTGATTGTTTTTAGAAATGTTGGCTTCTGTTTATGTGCTTGTAATGACCCAAAATGTAGAATTGTAGTAATTATGTTATGAACCATGGGTCCATGTTACATAGTAAATCATTTTCAATTAGTTGTTTCAATGAGTCTTCAGGAGGTTATATCAATAATGTTTTCCATTGCTCTGCCTTCAGGTAGGCATCTTTAACATTGCAAAAATTCAAACATAAATTGAACCGATTCACAAAATGTTAAGACATGTGACGAAAAGGTTCACCAAGGAGATGTTTTGAGGAGATGTTTTCATTTCACTAGGATAAAAATAAGGATGATAGTTTTAAAATCAAATAGCTATGTAACCAAGAACCAATGCAGTTTAGCAAACACAAGGAATGGGTGAACAGAATTTGAAATGAGTCAATGCACAGGGTTCAGTGCTCATGCAAACAATCATAAATTTACAGGTGCTGGTCAAAGAGCTGAACTAGCAGTATACTCTGCAATTGATTAGATAAATTCATAATTTAAATATGTAAGAGACTTGCAGAATTGAGATGCCTGGACCAGAACAATATTGTGAAAATGGAAAGACAGAAATATCAGAGTAAAGGTACAATGCAGATTGGGCACCTTTCCCTTGCCTTAATCAGCGTCACATCCTAGAGAACGTTATACTTGCAGCAAACATGTAAACATTTTCGTTATTGATTGATGAAGATAACACAAAAATGTTGAATGTATTTCTGTGTTTTCATCATATGTTATTGTGCTGCTACACAAGTCATCTCTGAAAGCTATTTATATTATCACATATGAAGGAAACTTGAAAAATCTGAATAGGTTACTCAATGGATGGGTACTGTCATACAATGTAGATAGAATGAAGAAATAATACAATAGACATCGCAGGTTAGGTCTCTGTCTTGTTCAACTTTCAGGGATCACTCTGATAGCCTTCGTAGACAGAAGAGGTCTATAAGCCCTGAAGAACAGTCTGGCAGCACCTCTTCTCGTTCCAGAGAATATTCCCCACCGGCAACAAGGAGAAAATCAGCCTCTCCAGCTCCACCTAAGTCAACCTCTTCTTCCTCTTCTCGAAAGCATTCCTTCTCTCCACGTCACAGGTATAGAATCCTCAAACTTGTATCAACAAGAAAGTGGAAATGATGGGACAACAAATTATCTAGAAATATATGACAAACTCATAATGTGCACAGATACACATAGCAGTAATTAGCAGAATTGTTTTTTTTATGGATGCACAATAACATAATTAAACAGGTTAGGATTCAAAGCTAGGTTGATATTTGCCCTAATCAGTGAGTTGGCATTTCTGCACACAACAAACAAGGCAAACCTAATTGAGGCTGGACTAATTAAGATTTGACTGGAAGATGAGATGTGGAGGAAGCAAGTGATGGGTAGATTTATTATCATAGTTGTGTGCTCATGTATCAAAGTGCACTAAAGTGGATTAGATGAGAGTAGAGTTTCCGTGCATATACTTCCACATATCGGCCCTTTCTAAAGCTGATAAGAGTGAAACTGAGAGACTGGATCATACTAGTCTGGGCCTGCTGCCGAGAAACACCACCTGCGTTGTATGAGCATCCACACTTACCTGGGCTGTGCCAGTATCTTGCTAGCCCTCCACATTTCTGAATACAGCAGCAAGAACTAGATGCCAACTGAAACAAGTGCATTGAAGGAATCAAAGCTATGGGTGGACTTTAATTTCAATAGCTTTTAATTTTCTTTGACACTCAGAAAAACTTAAAAACTTAATTCAATAAAAGTTAAATTATTTAAAAAATAAAAATAAAGTCAATTAATCATGAATAAAACCCATAAATTGTTTGAATAGTTCTAAATTTAAGTTTTAAAAAAAAAGTAAATATGCCCGTTTTCCCTTTACCACCAAGTTTCTACCTTACCAATTCCACTGCAGTCAGGTGATGATTCTCCAGTGTAATGCAGAGAAATTGCAAGACAGGGTTAGCTGACATATTCAGCCACATGAATGCAACCAAATGCAGGACAGAATTCAGTCTGAGTGACTGTAACCCTAACTCTACTACAGCCCCTTCAACAATATGTTTTAAGCAAACTCTAGTCATCTGTATAGTTCTGGAAGACTGGAGGGTGGTTAATTTTGTATCGTTATTTAAGGACAAGGAGAAGCCAGGAAACTACAGGCCGGTGAGCCTACATCAGTGGTAAGAAAGTTGGTGGAGTGATGCCAAGGGGGAGGATTTACCAGCATTTTGACAGGCAAGATCTGATTGGAGATAGACAGCATGACTTTGTGTGTGGGAAATCACGTCTCACTAATCTGATCGTTTTATTGAAGACGTCACAAAGAGGCTGTGGACATTGTCTACATGGACTTTAGCAAGGCCTTCAACAAGGTCTCACCTGATAGGCTAGTCTTAAGGGTTAGATCACTTGGAATCCAAGGGGGAGCTAGCCAGTTGGCTTGGAGGAAAGAGACAAATGGTAGTGTGAAGTAGGGTCTCAACCCCAAACTTCACCAACTCATGGTCTCCAGAGATGTTGCCTGAGCTGCTGAGTTACTCCAGCACTTTATGTCCTTATGGCCGGTGGTATGCCACAGGGATCGGTGCTGGGTCAACTGTTGTTTGTTATCAACATTAATGATTTGAATGACAATGTCGTTGACATTGTTAGTAAACATAGAAACATAGAAATTAGGTGCAGGAGTAAGCCATTCGGCCCTTCGAGCCTGCACCGCCATTCAATATGATCATGGCTGATCATCCAACTAAGTATCCCGTATCTGCCTTCTCTCCATACCCTCCGATACCCTTAGCCACAAGGGCCACATCTAACTCCCTCTTAAATATAGCCAATGAACTGGCCTCAACTGCCCTGTTGGCAGAGAGTTCCAGAGACTCACCACTCTCTGTGCGAAAAAAGTCTTTCTCATCTCGGTCTTAAAGGATTTCCCCTTTATCCTTAAGCTGTGACCCCTTGTCCTGAACCTCCCCAACATCGGGAACAATTTTCTTGCATCTAGCCTGTCCAACCCCTTAAGAACACACACGCACAACCCCCCCCCCCCCCCACACACACAACCCCCCCCCCAACACACACAACCCCCCCCACAACACACACAACCCCCCCCCAACACACACAAACCCCCCCCACACACACACAAACCCCCCCACACACTAGCCCCACACACACACACACACACACCCCATACACTAACCCCCCCACACACACTAACTCCCCCACACACACACTAACTCCCACACACACACACTAACCCCCCCCACACACACACTAACTCCCCCACAAACACACTAACCCCCCCCACACACAAACTAACCCCCCCCCACACACGCACTAACCCCCCCCCACACACACACTAACCCCCCCCCCACACACACACTAACCCCCCCCCACACACACTAACCCCCCTCCCCCCGACACACACACTAACCCCCCCACACACACACACACACACACCCCACACACTAACACCCCCCCCCACACACACACACACACACAAATGGTAGATATATGAATTAGAAGTGTTTTAAGGGACGTCGACCAAACACAGATGGGACCAGCCCAGAATACCAACTGTCAGCGTTGGCAAGTTCAGCCGAAGGGCCTGTTTTCAAGCTGCATAGCTTTATTACTCAATAAGTTCATGTTCATAAGTTCATTTATTGTCACATACACCAATTGGTGTAGCGAAATTCACTTGACAGGTCAGTCATACAATTTAAAAAAGCAACAGACTCAGAAAACACATTTTAACATAAACATCCATCACAGTGACTCCTACACAGTCCTCACTGTGATGGATGTTTATGTTAAAATGTGTTTTCAGAGTCTGTTGTTTTTCCTTGGTCGGGGGCCTCGAGCCCCCCGTTGATGGGACGGTCTTGACTCCCGTAGCCGGTGGCATTCGGGCCCT
The DNA here is from genome assembly GCA_963514005.1 of Raja brachyura. The sequence goes on from OY740792.1 coordinate 30,063,391, forward strand.
CCGCGTCGAGTAGTTCAGCTCCCGCATCGGGTGGAATGTCAGCTCCCCCGCGCCGGGCGATCGAACCTCGCGTCGGGGCTGGATGAACCTTCCGCAACGTTGGAGCTCCCGACTAGCCTCTCCCGAGACTGTGAGGCCTTGATGGTAAGTCTGCAGGCCGCGGTGGGAGCGATCCCAGGCAAGGGATCCGCTCCGATGTTAAGTCCGCGCCCCGTGGTGGGATTCACGACAGTCCGATGCGGCTCCCAACTCCAGAGATGGTAGGCCGCAGAATGTGATCCGAAACTTGATCACATCTCCGGGAAGGTAAGAACCTGAAGAAAAAAGGTTTCCCACGACCCCCCCCCCCCCCACATAAAACAAACAGAAGAACATTAAAACAAACGCTAAAAATAACAAAAAGGAGGAAAAAACCAACAGACTGCTGGCAGGGCTGCCATCTCCCTCCTCTGGCGCCCCCAATAAATGTTATTTAGCCTGAACCGCTAACATGAGCCCAGTCTAGGTGCATAAAGTCTAGGGGGATTGGATTAAATGGAGACGTGGGTCAGATCAAAATAGTAGATAACACTGAGGCTAATAATCTCAGGTGAGGAAAAACACAAAAGGAACAATTGCCCTGCTCCCCAGAAGCAGAATCCAAAATGTTAGTGCAATGTAATGTTAAATGTTGAGACTGGGAGTTGCTGAGATATTGTTGCCTGTTTATTCCTAGTTAATATTTTGCTGTGGTTTCCTAGTTAGGGTCCCAGAAGAAGACTAACAGATTAATGTTGTATAAATTTACATTGGTGGTTGAACAGGGGTTATTATTAGTTTGGTTTTAAATAATTGACTACTTCTGTAGGATATTTGAATTTGAATTAGAACATATGCATTCAGCTATTAGTCAGTGATAATGTAGTATAATTAAATACAATAGCATTAATCGGCTTGGTAATTTTGATTTCCACTTTCTGAAGTGATTTTAAAAGTACAGATAATGAAATCATTGCATGTTTTTAACTTTTGAGTGATGGAAACACAAGTTTGGAACTATATATGTTCCTCTTAAGAGACTTTTTTACCACATTTATCTTTACAAAGAGCTTCGATATTAAAATCAGGTGTACTTGCCAGTTATATGGATTAGAAGACTAGTAATTACTTGTTGAAGATCATAATTTTTGTTGATCATATTCCATAAATCATTGTTCGTTAATGCTTAATTATTCTTTAGTTGGACGTTAGCCCTATTAAATATTGAAATGTATCGAAGTTCAAATGCTCAATCCATTATTTCTAATACAATTAATCCTAGTCATAGCCAGTTATTCTCTCCCCCTTTTTCCACTTACATGAACAAGATTGTAAATTACAAAACAGAGGCAGCTGAGCGTTTTTGAAAGCGGGGGTCTGAGCTATCATTGATCACTGGCCTTGGGGGTACCCGGCGAGGGAGTGGAGTGGGGGATGGTGTGGGAGGGGGTAGGGACTTTTTGAAATTTGATGTGTTAAAATGACGTTTTCGTGCATTGTAGAAGTATGATTTCAATGTTTTGTTTGAAGTATTTTTAAGATAATGTAGGGCCTACATGAGAGATAGGAGCAGGCGGTTATTGCTCGACCTCCAAAAACTGGGGGATAATAATACAGGCCATCCCCCACCTCAAAAAGTTGGGGGGTATGTCCCCCATTCCCCCCCCCCCCCCCACCCAGATTGACGCCAGTGCCTTCCACGGTACAGAAAATTTGACAAAAAAACTTTTAAATGTGTTATAATTTCAAGTGCTATTTTTTTTGTTTGTAGTTGCAAAAAGGGACAAGAAATAATCATAACATTTCCTGATTTTGCAAAGCGAATCAGAGTATTTTGAAAGTATGCGTTCTCCTTTTGATGTATATTTCATTTTGATTTGAATTTATCAAACCATGGCATTAATAAAGGGGGTATATGTTTGTGAAAACTTTACTTTTTTTTAAAGTAAGATTTTCGAGAAATCTAAAATGCATTAGAAATATACATTTCTTGCCCAGAGTAGGTGAATCGAGGACCAGGGGACAGATTTAAGGTGAAGGGGAAAAGAGTTCATAGGTATCTGAGGGGTAACTTTTTCCACACAAAGGGTGGTAGATGTATGGAACAAGCTGCCAGAGGAGATAGTTGATGCAGGGACTATCCCAACATTTAAGAAACAGTTAGACTAATACATGGATAGGACAGGTTTGGAGGGATATGGACCAAAAGCAGGTAGTGTAGCTGCGACATGTTGGTGGGTGTGGGCAAATTGGGCCAAAGGGCCTGTTTTCACACTGTATCACACTATGACTACATTATACCTCCACCGTGCATGAATACTTCAAAATCAAGTGGTCGAGTTTTATTGCCATATACTCAAGCATAGAAATATATTGAAAATAGGTGCAGCAATAGGCCATTTGGCCCTTTGAGCCAGCACTGCCATTCAATATGATCATGGCTGTTCATCTAAAATCAGTACCCCTTTCCTGTTTTTTTTCCCATATCCCTTGATTTCGCTAGCCCCAAGAGCTAAATGTAACTCTCTCTTGAAAACATCTCAGTGAATTGGCCTCCACTGCCCTCTGTGGCAGGGAATTCCACAAATTCACAACTCTCAGGGTGAAAAAGTTTTTTCTCACCTCAGCCTTAAATGGGCTCCCCTTTATTCTAAGACTGTGGCCCCTGGTTCTGGACTCACCCAACATTGGGATTTTTTTTCCTGCATCTAGCTGGTCCAGTCCTTTTATAATATATGTTTCTATAAGAATCCCCTCATCCTTCTAAACTCCAGTGAATACAAGCCTAGTCTTTTCAATCTTTCCTCATATGACAGTCCGCCATCCCAGGGATCAATCTTGTGAACCTATGCTGCACTGCCTCAATCACAAGGATGTCCTTTCTAAAATTAGGAGACCAAAACTGTACGCAATACTCCAGATGTAGTCTTACCAGAGCCCTATACAACTGCAGAAGAACCTCTCTACTCCTATACTGAAATACTCATGTTATGAAGGCCAACATTCCATTAGCTTTCTTCACTGCCTGCTGTACATGCACGCCAACTTTCAGTGACCGGTGTACAAGGACACTCAGGTCTCGCTGTATCTCCCCCTTACCTAACCTAACCCCATTGAGATAATAATCTGCCCCCTTGTTTTTGCCACCAAAGTGGATAACCTCACATTTATGTATATTATACTGCATCTGCCACGCATCTGCCCACTCATTCAACCTGTCCAGGTCACCCTGCAACCTCCTAACATCCTCTTCACAGTTCACACTGCCACCCAGCTTTGTGTCATCCGCAAACTTGCTTGTGTTGCTCCTAATTCCCTCTTCCAAATCTTTAATATATATGGTAAACAGTTGCGGCCCCAACACCGAGCCTTGCAGCACTCCACTGGCCACTGCCTGCCATTCTGAAAAGGACCCGTTCACTCCTACTCTTTGCTTCCGGTCTGACAACCAATTTTCTATCCACGTCAACACCCTACCCCCAATACCATATGCTCTAATTTTAGTCACCAGTCTCCCGTGCGGGACCTTATCAAAGGCTTTCTGAAAGTTTAGATACACTACATCCACTGGCTCCCCTTCATCCATTTTACTTGTCACACCTTCAAAAAATTCCAGAAGATTAGTCAAGCATGCTTTTCCTTTCATAAATCCATGCTATCTTGGGCTAATCCTTTTACTGCTATCCAAATGCCACATTATTACCTCTTTAATAATTGACTCCAGCATCTTTCCCACCACCGAAGTCAGGCTAACTGTTCTGCAATTCCTCGTTTTCGCTCTCGCTCCTTTCTTGAAAAATGGGATAAAATTAGCTATCCCTCCAATCCACAGGAACTGATCTTGAATCTATTGAACATTGGAAAATGATCACCAATACGTCCACTATTTCTAGAGCCACCTCCCTGAGGACCCTGGGATGCAGACCATCAGGCCCCGGGGATTTATCATCCTTCAGTCCCATTACCCTACCCAATACTATCTCTCGCCTAATGAACATTTCTTTCAGTTCCTCGACCCACTTAGATCCCATGTTCTACAGTACTTCTGGGAGATTGTTTGTGCCTTCCTTAGTGAAGACAGATCCGAAGTACCTGTTCAACTCTTCTGCCATTTCCTTGTTCCCCAGAATAATTTTACAGTGTCTGCCTTCAAGGGACCCACATTTGACTTTGCTATTCTTTTTCCTTTAACATATCTAAAGAAGCTTTTACTGTTCTTCTTTATATTCATGGCCAGCTTCCCTTCGTACTTCATCTTTTCAGCCTGTATGGCCCATTTTGCTTCCTTCTGTTGTCCTACGAAAGTTTCCCAATCCTCTGGCTTCCGGCTACTCTTTGCTGTGTTATACATCTTTTCTTTTAATTTTATTCTATCCCTAACTTCTCTTGTCAGCCACGGTTGCCTCCTACTCCCCTTAGAATCTTTCTTCCTCTTTGGAATGAAATGATCCTGTGTCTTCCGGATTATGCCCAGAAATTCCTGCCATTGCTGTTCCACCGTCATTCCTGCTAGTATCCCTTTCCAGTCAACCTTGGCCAACTCCTCTCTCATGCCTTCATAATCCCCTTTGTTTAACTGCATCACTGCCACTTCCGATTTAACCTTCTCCTTCTCAAATTGCAGATTAAAACTAATCATATTATGATGACTACCTCCAAACGGTTCCTTTACCTTGAGTTCTCTTATCAAATTTGGTTCATTGGACACTAAATCCAGAATTGCTTTTTCTCTCGTCGGCTCCATAACAAGCTGCTCTAAGAATCCATCTCGGAGGCACTCTACAAACTCTTTCTTGGGGTCCTGAACCAACCTGATTTTCCCAGTCTACCTGCATATTGAAAACCCCCATCATCACAGTGGCATTACCTTTGTTACATGCCAGTTTTAACTCCAGCTGCAACTTACACCGTACATCCGGGCTACTGTTTGAGGGTCTGTAGATAACACCAATTAGTGTCTTCTTGCCTTTGCAATTTCTCAACTCAATCCACAGTGACTCTACCTCGTCAGTCCCTATGTCTTCCCTCACAAGGGACTGAATTCCATTCCTCACCAGAAGGGCTACATCCCCTCCTCTGCCCACCTGCCTGTCCTTTCTATAGGATGTATAACCCTGAATATTAAGTTCCCAGACCCGATCCTCCTGCAGAAGGTTCCTCAGAACAGTGTTCAGCACTCAAAACGTCATTAGACGCTTCATCAATGACCATCTCTCCACCATAAGATCTGAAGTATGGATGTTCACTGACAACTGTCTAATGCTTAATTCTATTCCAAATTCCAAAGCTAATATAATATGCCATTCCTGCATGCGTTAAGATCTGGACATGGTTTTTCCAAAATGTTGCGGTTTCTGGAAGGGCCGCTGCAAATTGGAGGGTGATAAATTGTGACCTAACATTGGACAGTAGAAAAATGCTTGAGCTGTTGTTAAAGTTATTGTAGCAGGCTACTTAGAAATATTCAATATAATCAGACAATAGGGTTTTGTCAAAGGTCTGACCAATTTATTGGAGTTCTTTAATGGAATAGATTGTGCTACACATAAAGATGTGCGGTGGATGTACTGTACATAGACTTTCAGAAGATACAATAAGGTGCCGTATCTAAAATTACAGTGAAAGTAAAAGCTCATAGTGTTTGAGGTAATATAGTGGCATGGTGAGAAGATTGACTGACTGGAAACAGAGTAGGCATAAATTGATCTATTTTTGGTTGGTAAGATGTGGTGTGCCAGAGAAATCATGCTGGGGCCTTGACGTTTTTAAATTATATATAAATGTCTTGGATGATAGGCATATTTGCTAACTTTGCTCTTGACACAAGAATAGGTAGGAAATCAACTTGTGGAGAGATGCAAGGAGAAAATGTATTGATTTGTTATTGTCACATGTCATGATATGGTGAAGCTTTCGGCCCAGTTTCGGCCCCCAGACTGAACTTCCTCTTATTGGTTCCTTTGGTCACTCAAAATAACAAATCATAGTTTCCTTATTTTTACCCCCGGTGTTCCCTTCTCCCCAAGATTGCAACATCCGCCCCAACGGACTATCGGGCGGAATGTTAGGACCTTCTTCCTTAAATCCCTTTTTCTTGACATCACCAGGATCATTATTCTTAACACATTGATTACCCATCCTGTCCGACCTTCCTCGTCTGACAGAACCCAATCACCCGAGTAATAATTAATGGTCAACTTTTTTACCCAGCTCGATTGATTCCTTCCTTACTCCGGATTCCCTCTTGTTTCCCGAGTCTCTTGTCCGGATATCACTCACTCAAACCGCTGATGGCAGCAAGGAGATCAGAGACTGCTGAAATCAGCAGGGTGCACCTTCCCTTCCTTCCATGCCTCCGCCGAGCAGCCAAAGTGGCGATTGCGGACGAGCCCCCAAGTTATCCAGTCAAATCATATAAAATCAAGCCATATACAAGTACAACATGTAGTGCAGAGACAAATGCTGGTGGGCAGAGGAAGGAGCAAAGTAAAAAAAGGGGTATAAATAGTGAGTGGGCCAATATGTACAAGTGTGAGAGAATGAGAAATTGTCCCTTTAGCAGAAAGAATAAAAAAGCATATCATCTAAAAGGTGAGAGATTGCAGAGTTCCGAGATGTACAGGAATCTGAGTATTGTACTGTATGATTTGCAAATGGCGAGCATGCTGTTAATGCAAGTATTTAGAAACCCACCAGAACATTATTTGTGGAAGAAATTAATACCTTAATATAGAAATTATGCTTCAGTTATATGGGGCACTGGTGAAATCACATCTGAAATAGTGTGTGCAGTACCAATCTCCTTAATTAAAGGAGTATGTCAACAAGGTGGAAATAATTTTGGAGGAGCTTTACTAGACATATCTGGAATCTGTGTGTTTTAGAATCAGAATCAGAATGCCTTTTATTGTCACTATACACATGTACAGTGAGATTAAAAACTGCTCCTACAGTGCAAAAACAAGACAAAAAGGGGGGGGGGGATAAGGTGCACAGTTTCACCAGCGCTATATACATATCTATAAAAAGACAATGGATAAATAGAATGGATAATAGGATTCCTATATCCAGTATGGGTTACAGTTACAGTACAAATTACAGTAGGTGGATAGATGAAAGTCCGGGGGTTAGGCTGTGAAGTCAATGCATGTGTGAGTTCAGGGAGATGATGGATTTTGGAAATAAACTGTTCTTGCGTCTATTTATCCTTGTGCTGATGCACCTATAGCGCCTCCCTGAGGGTAGCAGGTTGAACAGGTTTATGAGGAAAGATTGAATAGGCTAGGTCTGTATTTGCTAGAACTACAATAAAACAGGGGCTCCCTGGTTTAAGAATCACCAGACTTTTGGAAATCTGACTTTGCTGTGCATTTTTAGGGCATTTTTCAATAGTAACAGTACGTTTCTATGTTTCTAATGGTAAAATATTTTATATTAATGACTAACGACTAGATACAGTATATGTTCCATTAGTTTACTTGTGAGTAGTTAAATTATTATTCAATGAAGTGAAAGAAGTGTGGCAGGTGTACATAGAGTAGTATAATATCGGTTACAATAGATAACAGGTGTTTCTGACTTACAGAAAAATCAGCTTTCAGACAGTTGTTAGTTTTAGAGATGCAGCATGAACACAGGCCCTTCAGCCATGCCGACCATCAATCATCTGTTCACACCAGTTCTGCGTTCTCAGGATCAAAACCCTTAATTAATCATAAGTAAAGCCTTGCTTGACAACTGTTTCACAAAATACTTCAGATATTTTTAATGAGCTTTAATGTCACCTTTCCAGCAGATCACCTTCTTCCCAGAGACAACATCAAACTCCCACAGTGTCAAGACAGCACTCCCCATCATCTCGGTCAGGTTCACCTGCAACGAGAAGATCATCATCTCCTCGCCACAAACGTTCCACCTCACCGTCCTATCAGCATGCGGCATCACTGACTCGAAAACGATCCTCTTCACCATATGCTCCACGGTCTTCATCTCCACAGAGAAAGCAAAGTCCAATAAAACGTAGGTCCTCTGGAAGAGAAAAAGGCAAACACGAGCAAGAAAAATCACCGTTACAAGAGCGACATCATGAGAAAAGGGCAGGTAAAACATAATTTTTGGAAAATATGCTGACTCCAAGTTTGCTTTTTTAAATCAATTCCAAGTGATGCTTAATTGTTGATTCTTTTTTATATTTAAGTGATATGACTTTGAAAAGTTGTTGTTTTGTAAATTTAGCATAAGTATCATACCAAAATACAAAGTGAGGTTTAGAGCTTAGTTTAGAGATGCAATGTGGAAACAAGCCCTTCAGCACAACAAGTCTGCGAGACCAGCGATCACCCATACTGCATTTCCTACGGTTGCAGAGGAAAGTAAAGTGTAATATGCTTGGTTTTCAGTAAGGCAGATGCAATCTGAAGCATAATTTTAATGAGTGGGGTAATGTATGGATCAATCTTCACAGAAAGTTGTAAAATTAATTAATAATAATGAGATAGAGTGTGTGAATATATTATGATTGTGAAACTTCTCGCGAGAAGGTGACTGCATGGATGAGGAACAGCACCTCATATTTCGCTCAGGTAGCTAACAACCTAGTGGTATGAACGTTGAATTCTCAAATTTTAAGTATCTTGTACTAACACTCCCCTGCTTCATTCCCCCCGCCCCCCCTTAGCCCCCTTACTCCACCCCAGTCGTATAACCAGTTCCACGGTTCGCAATAATGTATCCCTCTTGAAATTACACCTTCCCTGGCCAACAATTAGTCTACCAGGGAACCATTCTGCCTCGGGTCATCTGCTGTCCGCCCTAATTTGTCCTGGTCTTTTCTCCTCTCCAGTCTATCTCCCCCCCACCCCACCTTAATTTTGACAAAGGGACCCGGCATGAAGCTTCAGTTTTCCTTTTTCTACAGAGATGCTGCCTGACCGATAATTTGCTCAGGCACTTTGTGTCTATCTTGGATATGCAGAGTGGATTCAATCCAAATAATTTAAATGTAATGCTTTTGGTGCAGTCACACAGTGTAAAGGGCCTGTCCCATCAGCATGCAACTCCATGCGGTGAGTGCGACCTAACGTGGTCGCTTGAGGCGTCCGGCCTCGCGGGGCCGGTCCCACTTCGATCACCGGAGCCATATGGAGTTGTGCGGAGCTGGTCCCGACATCGCGCGGGGCTCTGAAAAACTGACCGTGTTCAAAAATTCCGCGCGGCAACAGCCTGTCGGCCCGCAGCCGCCTCACGTCGTGCCTCCGTGACCCTCTCTATGTATGCCTCCGTGACCCTCTCTATGTATGCCTCCGTGTCTCTCTCTATATGTGCCTCCGTGTCTCTCTCTATATGCCTCCGTGACCCTCTCTATGCGCGCCTCCGTGACCTTCTCTATGTGCCTCCGTGACCCTCTCTATGTGCCTCCGTGACCCTCTCTATGTGCCTCCGTGACCCTCTCTATGTGCCTCCGTGACCCTCTCTATGTGCCTCCGTGTCCCTCTGTGTGTGTCCCTCTCTGTGTGTCCCTCTCTGTGTGTCCCTCTCTGTGTGTCCCTCTCTGTGTGTCCCTCTCTGTGTGTCCCTCTCTGTCCTTGCCAACTTACCACGGACTTCGCTCCAACTTCGCGCCACTAACCTGACCTCTGCGTGGCCCCCGCTGCCGGTTTGGTCGTGCTCGCGCATGCAGGCGCATGCTGGTGGGACCGGCCGTGTACGGGGATCACCCGACCTCCACGTGGCCCCCGCTTCCAGTCTGGAGTCGCATGCTAATGGAACAGGCCCTTAAGGCTTATTCAATAAATGATTGGATGCTGTGTAGGAGGACAGTGTAGGGCACACAAACGGGTCCCTGAAGTTAAAAGGGTGAGAAATAAAGTGATAGTGAAGGCATGCAGGATGCTTCCATTTTTAGGATAGAGCATGGAATACTAAAACAGAAAGACTGTCTTTGAGCACATAAACACTAATTGGAGTTACAGTACAATTCAGTTCAAAAGAGGATAAGGGAAGCAGATTTATGATGTCAGGACTGGGAAATTAGTTACAGTGAAAAATTGGTTAGAATAAGATAATTTTCTTTGGAGGTTGGGAGATACTTTACCGAGGAGTACAAAATAGTGAGGAGCTTAAACAGATTTAACAAGACATAGCAGGTAGGTTAATATCTCAGATACATACATTTAAAATAATTGTAGAAGGACCAAAGATGAAGGATTATGAAGGTCCAGAATTGTGACAGCAGAGGAGATGGAGGCGGAACTCCTCAGCACATTAAAAAGATATGCAAAAAACTACTAGGCATAGGAACACGAGCTTTGAAGTTGGAATCTTTTCAGATTATTTAGCAATTTTTCAGCTGGCAAGAATTTGATGGGCTCGATGGTCATTTTGCCATAAATTTCAATAATAATGATTGAATTCTGCAATTGCTGGGAAAGTAAAAGACTAATTTGATTTTTTTTTTTCATCTGGCACTTCCTTCATTCCAAAGTATTTGGGTTTTGTTGACCTATAAAAGTCATTTTTACACTTAAAAATTGAAAATATTTATTTCTAATTTAGTTTCACACTTTCTTAATTTGAATCCTTAAGTGTGTCAATCTCTTATTTTAATTGACAACTAGCTTGCTAGAAGGGGGTCCTTGTATCTTGACATTGTAGAACCATATAAAATCATTCAAAACTTGATAAAAGGATGAGATTTTATGTTTATTATCCATTTTGTATGCTTCCTTAATCTGGCCTAAACATTTCCAAAGTGAGAGCATCCTTGCCTATTTTGTGGTTTTTCAACTGTGGATGTTTGATCTGTCTCTGTGATAATTCATTAACCTATTTTGATGTACCCTGTACTTTGTACCATTAACATTTATTGAATTATTTCTGACCCATTTGACCTGAAAAAGATGAAGTAATGTCAACTCCCGTGCCTGTTTCAAATCCACAAGTGCCATCCCGTTAGGAATCTCTTGAAAGCCAGCCACCAATCATTATGTTCCATTATTTTGACGAGTATATGCTCAAAGCGGAGGATAAATTATATCCTGATATTCAAATTAAACCAATACATTCCACTGACTTTAATATCTTTGTCACAAGATTAATTAATTTTAATATTAAATTGATACATTAGCGCAGTGATAATTTGTTTGTAATTGTTGTGATAAACAGAATTTATATTTTTGGTCTTTGACTAAAATAGAACCATCAATTGGATTAAATTACTTAGGGGTGATTAAATAGCCATTAATCAGCATTGTTTTATCTAATGGTTTTCCTGTTACCACTGCAGATAAACACAGCTCTCTAGTGCATTAGGATTTTCCTGCCTTATAACTTGGGATCATTTACATTTATAATAAAGTTTAATTAGCTTGTCCTCATCGTTAATACGTGATATTTTGTTTAGGTATTAATGCAGATTTTCTTCTCAGGAAGCAGAGGAAAACGGGACAGAGAAAAGGAGAGCAAGGATATTCGAGACCGGCGAGGCTGTGAACTGGATCAGAATGTACTCCAAGAAAGAGATGAGCGCACAATCAGGGATACGCGTGATAACAGAAACAATCGGGATCATAAAGAAGTGAAAGACAACACTGAGCGCAGAGAGACCAGAGAATCTCATGAGATTCGTGATTCAAGAGATACTCGAGATCACAAGGAGAGCAAAGACACTCGAGATTACAAGGAGAGTAAAGACTCTCGAGATGTGAGAGAGTCTCGTCCTAGCCGTGATACTCATGACTACCGAGATAGCAGAGATTCTCATCGGAAAGACGAACAGCATCATGAAGACCGCAGTTACAACCGGAGCCATGGCAGAGATGAAAGTTCCCGGACTGACGTCAAGAATGAACGTCAGAGTGAAGTGAGGATTGAAGGCAGGAATGAATCCAGGGGTGATGTTCGCAGTGAGACCAGGGGTGACAGTCGATGCGAGGCGAGAGGAGACGGTCGCAGCGAGTCCAGGGTAGAGCTTCGCACGGAGACCAGGAGTGAAAGCCGGATCGAGGCCAGAGGAGATGGTCGTGGCGATGCCAGGGGAGACAGCCGGGGCGATGCTAGGGGAGACAGCCGGGGCGATGCTAGGGGAGACGGCAGGAGCGATGCCAGGGGAGACGGCAGGGGCGATGCCAGGGGAGACAGCAGGGGCGATGCCAGGGGAGACAGCAGGGGCGATGCCAGGGGAGACAGCAGGGGCGATGCCAGGGGAGACGGCAGGAGCGATGCCAGGGGAGACGGCAGGAGCGATGCCAGAGGAGACGGCAGGAGCGATGCCAGGGGAGACGGCAGGAGCGATGCCAGGGGAGACGGCAGGAGCGATGCCAGGGGAGACAGCAGGAGCGATGCCAGGGGAGACAGCAGGAGCGATGCCAGGGGAGACAGCAGGAGCGATGCCAGGGGAGACAGCAGGAGCGATGCCAGGGGAGATGCCAGGGGAGACAGCAGGAGTGATGCTAGGGGAGACAGCAGGAGCGATGCTAGGGGAGACAGCAGGAACGAGACCAGGGGAGATGCCAGAGGAGACAGCAGGAGTGATGCCAGAGGAGACAGCAGGAGTGACGCCAGGGGAGACAGCCGGAGTGAGACCAGGGGAGATGTAAGAAGCGATGCCAGGGGAGATGGCAGGAGCGAGACCAGGGGAGACAGCAGGAGCGATGCCAGAGGAGACAGCAGGAGTGAGACCAGGGGAGATGGAAGAAGCGATGCCCGGGGAGACAGCAGGAGCGAGACCAGGGGAGACAGCAGGGGCGAATCCAGAGGAGACAGCAGGAGCAAATCCAGAGGAGACAGCAGGAGCGATGCCAGGGGAGACAGCAAGATGGATGCCAGGGGAGACAGCAAGGGTGATGCCAGGGGAGATGGCAGGAGCGATGCCAGGGGAGACGCCAGGGGCGATGCCAGAGGAGACGCCAGAGGAGATGTCAGGAGCGAAATCAAGGGAGACAATAGGAGCGAGCCCAAAGGAGACAATAGGAGCGAGGCCAGGGGAGACGGCAGGAGCGAGACCAGGAGTGAAAGGACAGCCAGAGGAAGAGGAAGAGGACCAGAATTAACTGACAAAGGTAAGCTACAAATATTTTCATTTTATTAATTCAGGCCCAATATTCAATTGTTATGACACTAGCTCTCATATTTCCTGAAGGAGTAAACATTTTTTTTTTAATGCAGTTTTGTTATCATGTCAAAATCCCAAATTAATATGAGATGAGATGGATTGGTAGATCGCTGACAGTGAAATCATGAGTATATTCCTATTTATGTTGTGCCAAAAAGAAATCTTCTCTCTTTTATGTCCTTGTGCGTACCTTAACTTCTATGGTTTATTTTTTGTTGTTTTTCTATAATTATATGTCTAATTCTATGAATCACCTTTGCCTTCGTTAAGTAATTATATTTAAACTAATTATTTCAGGTTGGTATCGTTGGTATCATGCAAGGAAAGGATTTGTGGTCTTGTTTAATTTCTAAGCTGTCCAAATTCGTGTATTGCATTTTTCCCAATGTCCTTAGCATTTTAAGAAAAAATGCGATTGGTTATTGATTTAAATCCAATGAAAATGCACAGAGACATTCGTTGTCTCACTAAAGGGTGGGTCACAACATAGTATGGAGTCATTATTTTGCCATTTTCAAAAACATGGTTCATGAGTTAATTCACTATCCAAATTTGCTGCTCTTTTGTGTTTGGGTCCTAACCAGCTTGGACTATTTGTTCTACTTAACAGGATTCTCTCTTCCTCCTTTACATAACTATGTACTCAGCATTTATGTAAAAGACTGCTCTACCTTGGTATATTTGTTTTAACAATCAGTCTCTTTAAGTATCTTTCTTTAACAGTCAGTCTCTTCAAGTTGCTTCAAATATCTGCACATAAATGACTTGCTGAAATGTTCTACCACCCAACTATACCTCTTGATTCTCACGAGGAGCTGAATTTAATAATTGGATCCATGCAGCTATGAACAGGTGGTGTTGTATATGTAGAGGTTGACCTACATTTTCTTTTTTTTTAAACTCCACGTTTATTGACATAACAAAATACACATACAGGCAAAACAAAGAGACACACAAAAGACAATCGCAAAATGACAAAATACAAATCACCTACCTCTATTTGCATCACATCGGATCCTCTTAACCTTCTATCATAGAAGCATCTTATTCACAGGCACCATAGCAAGCTCATCCATTCATATCCTTAATCAATCTTGGCATTTGTAATAGTACCGGTTTCCATATAATATTAAAGGCATCGGTCGTCAACTGGAATTTAGCAGTTATACTTTCCATCAAGTATACATTTTTCAATCTTTCCCTCCACTGTTGAACATTTGGTGGCATTTCCTTTCTCCATAGCACCGTTATCATCTTTTTAGCAATCAACAGCATCACACCAAGCAAATATTTCTGATTTTGAATACCTGTTGCTGCTAGAGTATCTCCTAATATAAAACAAGCCGGCTCCAAAGGGAGATCCACTCCCAGAATTAATTTAATCTCTACCTGGATGTTTCTCCAGTATTGGTACAATCCCAAAAAATATGTGTATGATCACCGATCTTCCCACATTGGCTCCAGCATAAATTTTAGGTGTTACTGTATCTAAAGGGGTCCTAAATACTCTCATTTTTATTTTCCAGTCAAACTCCCTCCAAGAGGGGCTGCTTGTCAGCTTATGGCCCAAGAGACATGTCCTTTCCCATATTTCATCTGTAATATTAATGTTCATTTCCAATTCCCATTTCTGTTTTGTTTCTATAGTATTTCCTTTTATATAGTCTTGAAGTCCTTGATATGAATGGGATATCAAATTATTTTGTAACACTCCCTCTATAGTTATCAAAAAAGTATTTTCCAAATTTGAAGGTAGTCTACATATCTGCTCCCAATCTACATGTGTCTGTAAGTAGTGCCGTATTTGGAGGAACCTGAAGAAATCCGACCCTGACAGTTCAAATTAATTCGGCAAGTGCTTGTAAGATTTCAAAACTCCCCCACAAAAAAGCTGGTCCACAATAATAAGCCCTTTATCTGGCCAGTTTCTAAATCCCTTATCAATTTTGCTGGGTATAAAATTGGGACTAGCAGCTATCTTCATTGCTCTAGATATCGAATCTAAAAAGATTTAATTGCTTTCTGATAGCTAACCACGTTTGCATCGTGAATTTAATCCAATCGTTATCTACTTTTAATTTCTTCCAATTTACTTGAGTTAGAAATGGGAGCCATTTCTTCTCTCCAGAGATGCTGCCTGTTCCGCTGAGTTACTCCAGCATTTTGTGTCTATCTTTGATTTAAACCAGCATCTGCAGTTTCAGACTGAAGAAGGTTCTCGACCCATTCCTTCTCTCCAGAGATGTTGCATCGACCCATTCCTTCTGTCCAGCATTTTGTGTCAAGCTTGTAGCTGAAGATGAGTCACTGTTAGAATGGGGACTGTTTCTTAAACAAGAATGTTTCTTAAACCAACCTTTTGCAAAAATAAATAAATTAATAAATGGGAGCCCAGCCAGGGCAATACTAGGACATGCATTTTATTCTATTTTCACCCATCCCGTTTCCTTATCGTTCGTTAACCATGCTATCAAGGTTCTCAGCTGCCCAATAATAATATTTAAAGTTTGGCATATTTAGGCCCCCTTTTTGTTTTGATAACAACAGTGTCTTCAGTCTGGGTCTCTTATTTTGCCACACAAATCTTGTTAACTCTTTGTCTAATGCCTTAAATGCCGCGCCAGGGACCCTTACTGGTAAAGATTGAAATAAGAAAAGCAGTCGGGGCAAAATGTTCATTCGAACAACTTCCACTCTACGAATTAAAGATAAAGGGGGAATATCCCATCTGTGCATATCTACCTTAATATTCTTGAGTAATTTACCATAATTAGCTTCATACAATGCGGTGATAGAGGAAGTGATGACAATACCTAAATATCTAAAACCCTCCCAAGACCAATGGAACCTGACCTGATCATTTAATTGCGAGGACCACAGAGCTGACAGCATCATTGCTTTTGATTTTGAGTCATTTATTTTATATCCCAATATTTCTCCATATTCCTGTAGGACTTTGCACGTCATGATATTCAGGACCCGTCTAATATTATTGGCTCCCTGTCTGCCCGGTATGAACCCTGTTTGATCAGGATGTATCAATTGTTTTATAATTTTTTGGGTTCTCTTAGTTAATATAGCACTGAGTATCTTTAAGTCATTGCATAAGAGACTTATCGATCTGTAACCTTCCTGTGGGATCCTTCCCTTCCTTATAAATAACAGACATTATAGCCTCGGCCCATGATCTCGGTGGGTTGCCTTCAGCCAAGGCATAATTATAGACTCTAGCCAGAATCGGTGAAAGCTCGTTCTCAAAACATTTATAAAGCTCTCCTGGAATCCCATCCGTCCCTGGGGACTTGTTGTTCTTTAATTGTTTTATTACTTCTTTTATTTCCTGCTCTTCTATTTGTGTTGTCGTATTTCTCACTTCTTCTTGAGAAAGGCAGGGCATTTTTAATCCAGAAAAGAAAGTTCTGATCTTTTCCTCTTTATGATTTCAGGAGAGTCGTATAACTGTTCATAGAAGGATGCAAGCGCTTATGCGATTACTCGTGGTTGTGAGACTAAATTTCTAGAAATCGGATGTAGAACTTTAGAAACTACTCGATTAGCTTGCTCCTTAGGCAACTGAAATGCCAGAAAGCAACTAGCCCTATTTCCCTTCTCATAGTATTTTTGATTTAAGAATCAAAGGGCTCCTTCCGCTTTATATGTTAGAAGCTCTTCTAACCCATGTCTTTTTTGTTTTACTTCCTTTAACAAATTCTTGTTTCTATTGTTATTTTTGTGTTCTACTACTAATATCTTTATTTTAATTTCCAAGTCAGATTGCTTCTTCAACCTATTCTTCCTTACTCTACTCGATATTTCAATAATTTTGCCCCTTATTACAGCTTTTGCACCGTCCCAAAGCGTGGATAATGTTACTTCACTATTGTCATTGTGGTCAAAATACTCTTTAATACAATTCCTAATTTCCTGTGCACTACGTTATCTGTCAATAAAGAAATGTTTGCTCTCCAGTATTTAAAACTCTTTTCAGTTCCTAACTCCAAGGTAAGGATTATGGGCGCATAGTCACTGATTGTTATTGAACCAATTGTACAATCTACCAATTTATATGTATATTGTTTGAGAACACAAATCATGTCTATACGTGAGTGTCACCCGTGCACGTTCGAAAAGAAACTATAATCCCTCCCTCTTGGATTTTTATATCTTCATGAGTCTACTAATCCTAACTCCCCTAGCATATTATTTAATATTTTGGGTTTTTTTCTTTGGTTGTACTCATCTGGTAATTTATCCAGCCTCCCATCAAGGACTGCATTGAAATCACCACCTAGTATTATCACACCTTTGGCATTTTCTGCAATTATATTTGCAATGTCTCTAAAGAAAGAGTAATCATCTTCCGTTGATGCATAAATATTTATAATCGATACTACCATCCCACTTATTGTACCAATTACCATTACATATCTCCCCAATGTATCCACAGAGAAAACTACATTTCTATTGAAAAGAATAGCCATTCCTCTCATTTTCCCATAGGAGGTACTAAATACCTCACCAACCCACTCTCTTCTAAGCTTTTTATGTTAAGTTTCCACCAGATGCATTTCCTGAATCAATGCAACTCCACATCCTACATTTTTGAGTTGGCTCAGAATTTTTCTCCTCTTTACGGGGTGATTTAAACCGTGGACTTTATTACTTACTATCTTTAAATTAATCATTATCCCACGTGGTGTAATCTACTAGTTGCTTTCTATACCTTTTTTGTTTCTTGCTCTGGTTAGCCTGTGAATATCCGCTATACTCAAAATACAATTTACTGGGGTGCGATGTAACAATGAAAAATATTTGCCAAACTAACAGATCAATAAACAATAAACAAATCATTAAATCAATATCCAATAAAACTTTACACATAGAACCAAAAAAACTATAAAGAAAGAAGGGACTTCCTACCTAACAAACCCATCTGGACACCCTAAACTATGTGGTGTACCAGCTCCTCATAAAAAGGCGAAGAGATGTGACTAGGTCTCTCCTGGGTAGCCCACTTATGTGTGGTTGCAACTACAGTAAGGTTGCTCTAAATCACACTTTGGGACTTTTGAATTACAATTATAAACAAAAATAAATGGCAGGTATCTCCCCCCCCACCACCCGAGAGAGCCCCCCTCAATCCCTCTCTTTGATAGTACATTTAAATCAATTAGAAAATATCATACATTACAAAACCAGCCATACATGTGCTGTAAAACATGGCATAATTACCCTTCGTCAATTATTTTGTAAACAAAACAGAACCAGAGAGTATATGCACAAACTATTTACATATTATTTGTCTCATCTTATACTATTATCTGATCGTATAGATGTTAATTGTCCACTTCATTAACTCAATGGTCTCTTTCAAACCTGTCTATAGTCCATCTCCTATGATACCCAGTATGGTGCAAAGATCTTCCTCTGACAGATTTGCCAATCCTCTCTGGCCGCCTGCTTTATTCGTCCCCCCTGTCCAGTGGTCTCACAGCAGTTTTCTATCCAACACATCTCTGGACTCCGATCTGATGTAAATCCCCATCTTCTCCAGTATAGGTACTGCCTCAGTCAATGTCCAGAATCTAGGAAGATCTTGAGCTGTGCTGGGAATGGAGACTTGGCTTTAATATTTTTCTCCCGCAGTTGCTTAATCACCTGTCGTACCTCCTTACGCTTTCTCTGGACTTCTGGCGAGCAGTCTTGATCAAAATACACTCTGTCCCCATCATATATTATCTCACACTGCTTCCAAGCCTGTTGCAACATGAGATATTTCGTATAATAGTCTAAAAATCTGACTATGATAGATATTGGTGGGGCTAGCTCTGCACTCGGTCTAGCTGCGAGGGACCTATGTGCTCTCTCTATATTAATAGTTAAATCTTCCGGGAGTTCTAGGGAATTCCTCAACAGTTCATTTACAAACTGGAACATGTCCTTTTTTCCCTTTCCCTCTGTGACTCCATATATCCGCACGTTTTTTCACCTCGCTCGATTTTCCAGGTCCAGACATTCCTCTCTTAATTTAGCTTCTCTCTGTAACAGGTGGTTAATCACTCTCTCGTGTCTCATTTCCTTATCTTCTGTTGAACTTACTCTGACCTTAATTTCCTTCAATTTTCCTACCAGCTTTTACATTCGAGCTGTTAAATCCTTCATTTTATCCTCCACTCTCGTTTGGTATCTTCTGAGGCTTCTTTGTGTTCTTTTCTCAACTCTCTCAACTCGGAGAGAATTAACGGGCTTTCCTTATCAAACTCGGCGTCTTGAGGGGAGTCTGTTAGTTTCTGACCTTCATTCTTTCCTTTTCCTCCTTGCTCAGACGCCTTATGTTGACCCATCATGTTCAGACAGCCGTTAGCACTCCTTTCTCCTCATAAATCACAGTATTTATCTTTCTTATTTGAAGAGGGCCTCCCGGAGAGCAGGTCGATTACACAGCCTTCGCTGTCATGGTGTCAACGGAAGTCGACCTACATTTTCAACAGCAGAAAATTGACCAGAAGTGAGAATCCCCAGGCTTGGAATTAGGAACAGAACTACAACTTGGGCAGCTGATTTATAAGCAAATTATGAGTAGTACCATGAGTAAAGCAAGCATTTGAAAATATGTCATCTTGACACACTCAATGGTTTCCCAAAGTCAAGAGCAACTGAAAAACAAGACAATAATCATCAACATCCTGGTTGTTGTGTAAGAAGGAACTGCAGATGCTGGTTTAAACTGAAGATAGACACAAAAAGCTGGAGTAACCGACCCGAAACATCACCCATTGCCTCTCCAGAGATGCTGCCTGTCCCGCTGAGTTACACCAGCTTTTTGTGTCTTACATCCTGGTTGTCGCTGTGTATGAGATTGCCCAAACTTAGCAAACGAAGGTGAATGCTGCCAACAGCTGATAGATGTATTTACAACAGAAAACCAAAAACATAATTCATTGGTCTCATCTGCACTGCATCATGAGTCTTGGTTTCAAATGGGCATCAATACCATGGACATGTAATCTAGGCGGATACTTCAGTCCTTTTCATATTCATACAGTGTGGAAACAGGTCGTTCAGCCCAACTTGCCCACACTGGCCAATATGTCCCAGCTACATGGGTCCAACCTGTCTGCATTTGGCCCATATCCCTCCAAACCAGTTCCATCCATGTACCTCTCTAATTGTTTCTTAAACGTTGCGATAGTCCTCACCTCAACTACCTCCTCTGGCAGCTTGTTCCATACATCCACCACCCTTTGTATGAAAAAGTTACCCCTCAGATTCCTATTAAATCTTTTCCACTTCACCTTAAACCTATGTCCTTGATTTGCCTACTCTGGGCAGGAGAGTCTGCATCTACCGATCTATTCCTCACATGATTTTATACACCTCTTTAAGATCACCCCTCATCCTCTTACACGCCAAAGAATAGAATCCCAGCCTTCTCAACCTCTCAGACCATCGAGTCCTGCCAACATCCTTCTGCTGAGATTTTTGCCGAACAGGGTGATTGTTAATCCTTCAAGAAATTGAAAATAAAAAAGGTTCTCATGCATGAAATAAAAAGTAAAGACAGGAAATGGTGCAAAGATTCAATAGATCGGTAGCATCCATGGAAATAGAAATAGAAGTAACTTTTGAGATTGAAGATGCACATTGAAACTAGGTTTCTGACTTTGTTGATAGTGAGTCCGAGGCAAACATGCTGTTCCTCAAACTTATGTTGTGCCTTGTTGGAAGAGTACGGAAACCACAGACAGGTCAGAGTGGGGTGAAGAATTAAAGTGAAAGGTGTTTATCCAAATGAAATAAGTACGGAAATGTCATACTACAAATATGCTATCACAGGTGAAGCTACTGTTCATGTATAGGGGTGATTCACATCTGGGAAGGAGTTTAAGGAAGAAAAAGGCTTACAACTCTGTTTTTGACAACCTCAGGGTTTTGTTCTCTGGTAAATTGTTTTTGTTTGTTCATGGAGATTTTTTTTTAACATACGTTTATAGTAATGCTCAAAGATAGTATTATTAAGTGAGTCTGCTGTGTTTCTCACAAACGTCTTCATTTTGTACTACAAAATAAATAAAACCCGATTGCTCCAGGGAGCCGAGGAACAACCAGAGGCACACAATTTGACACACATGGCACGAGCAGTAATTACCATGAAAGCTGGGATACAAGAACTGGATATACAGAAAGAGATCGATATGATCGAGACCAAAGCAGAGATACTTCCTTTGACAGACGTGGCCATACGGAAAGGGAAAAGCGCGAAAACCGAGATCGAGAGAGAGGTAAGGGTATCGATTGATGGTAGCAGTGAAAAGTTGATGGAAAACCAGTTTCCCTGCTACCGGAATTCAGACCTGAAAATTATTATTTTAACATCGGATAATTTGGAAAAAGAAAGTTTATTTATATGGTTGATTTTGTTTATCCCGGATTCACAAGGGCAGAGATATGGGATGTGTTCTTCCTGATTTGAAAATATGGGGTCAGAAGCCTTTCTGGGTGGGGTTGGATGCGATAGAGATGATGTGTATAGTCTGATTTAGCCTGAGTCTGTGGTAGCAAGAGAACAATTGGTGATGGCTTTTCAAGTTCAAGTTCACATTTATTGTCACATGCACCAATTATGGTACAGTGATATTTGAATTACCATACAGCCATACAAGTAAAAAAGAACACAATGAATGTAACATAAACATCCACCAAAATGGAATCAACATTCCTCACTGTGATAGAAGGTAATAAAGTTCAGTCATCTTCCTCCTTTGTTCACCCGTGGTGGTCGGGGCTTTTGAACCCTCAGCACTGCCTCTGCCGACGGTCCGCTGTTCAAGCCCTCTCGTTGGGATGATGGAAACTCTGGCGTCGGAACGGATCGGAACACTCCGCGGCATGGAGCTCCCGAGTCGGCCTCTTCTCACGGTGTTAAAGTCCACAGGCCCCGCGGTCGGAGCACTTCCACAGCGATCCCCGGCAAAGGATCGCCCGCTCCGTGATGGTAAGTCTGCGCCGCGCTTGCAGTTTGAAGCTCCTAGCCGTTCCCCAGGAAAGGCCGCACCAATCCAAGTTGTTCGGCCGCAGGGGGGGACGGAGAAAGATCACATCTCCGTCGAGGTAAATGACTGAAAAAGGTTTCCGCCTATTTCCCCCACCCCCCACATCAAACATATCGAGAAACATTGAAACATACATTTAAGACACACTAAAAATAACAAAACAAAGTCGAAATGACACACAGGCTGATGGCGAGTCTGCCATCGCGACGCCACCCGGTGGTCCACAGTGTTTAATATTCAATATTTGGACATGAAGGATTGAATATCATCCAAACAATACAACAAATGAGAACCAATGGAAGAGTTAAGGGAAGTGGTCATGTGTTAGAGCCAGAGCTTTCTTAGTAATGGTGAATTTGGGATTGTTCTGAGAAGACTTTATCAAGCATTTTAGGTTTTGTTTAAGGTTGAAAGCCAATTGTCTCTTCATCTCTTTGGTGATTTATTTTAACCTAGTCCAGCTGATTCGTTCCACGTGTGTAGCAGGAATTGATATTTATCACCTGGTTAAGGTGTTCAGCCACTACAAATTGTTGGACCACTGAAGGGAGAAACGTGCATAGAAAACCACTATTTTCCTCTTTCTCCCCCTTTCTCTCACTCTATTTCTCACTCTCTTTCTCACTCTTGATGACTTTCGTCTCCAGCTCCAGCCAGTTCGCCGGTCATGCATCCTCAGTAGGACTCAGGTAGACCCCCAGATAGAGGAGGTGCGTGATGCTCCACGCATAAAATGTAATCTTCTTCGGCAGGTGGTCCACCTGCCACTGTACCACTAAAAGTCCAGAACACTTACTCCAGTTAATCCTGGCGGACGATGCAGCCGAGAAAACCTGCTGGCAATCACTCATCCTTCGCAGGTCAACAGGGTCAGTGAACGTAAGGAGTACATCGTCGGCATAGGCAGAGAGAACCACTTCCACCCCTGGTCCTGGTAGAGCCAGGCCTGTCAACCGCCTCCGATTAAGACACATGAACGGCTTCACACAGACCTAGTACAACTGACCAGACATGGGACACGCCTGGTGTACCCCCCTCCCAAAGTGAATGGGAGCCAACAACACACCGTTGACCTTCACGAGCGCTTGCAGCATCCCGAAGAGGTAGTCATGATCTACCCAGTCATAAGCCTTCTCCTGATCAAGGGACAGAAAATCCCAGTTCCCATGGGATAGATGAATCGGGTCCCTAACCAGGTGGATGTTACCCTGAATGGACCGGCCAGGGACTGATCGGTCCGGGTGGATCAGTTGAGACAGCATGGAGCCCAGGCAATTTGCCATTGCCTGTGCAAAGACTTTATACTCTGTACAGAGGAGAGAGACCAGGCGCCAGTTCTTCAACAGGTGGAGTTTGCCCCTCTTGTGCACCAGGACAATGACTGCCTTGCGCCATGAGAGTGGCATCTCCCCCAGGACCTTCATGTAATCACTCCCCAGGACATCCCAAAAGGCTCTAATAAACTCTACCGTCAGCCCATCCAGCCCTGGGGATTTGCCCCTCCTGAGCTGGTGCAGGGCACCAGTCTACTGCTCCAATGATAAGGGGTCATCATGGAGTTCAAACACCTCCCTATTTACAGTCGGTAGACCCTCCCACAGGACCCGCTGAGCCTCCCCGTTAAATCCATCTGTGGAGCACAGGCCCATAAAA